>JAQFVV010000072.1:4656213-4962081 GCA_028023455.1 Epiperipatus broadwayi | reverse complement strand
TATCAATGTATTATTTTGATCAAAATCAGAATGCTTAATTTATATTTATAGCTGTATTTTACTGACCTTGAAATTATTTTAATTTAATTCTTATTAATAAATTGCTATTTCATTGTTGAAGTTATTCCAGTGAATTTATTCAATCCTAAAATAGTTTTAGAATATTATGTTTGTATTACATCTTTTGTTCACAGTAACAATTATAAAGCTTTTGCTCACTGAGCTGGATTCATGCATAATGGTCTGTTATACAAAAGGGGTTCGTATTTAGTGTTTTGGGACATCCAGATGATCCTGGATTGTCACAAAAGTATATCCTTTAAAAGTCCTTGCACTACACTTTATGTAGTTTTTATTATTAGAAATTAAGTTTATAAGTTGGCCAGTATATTAATGATACTAAATGGCCAAAGCACTGATGATGGTCAGAATGTTTTAGTATCTCAACATTTCTTTATTGATGTACTCTGATGGATTAGCACTTAAGTCTATACATCCAAATTATTGTATTGTATTGCCGCCCTAAGTTTGGCAGTGGCTAAATAATTAACCTGGTCTATAGGAGACCACTTTCAAATCCAGTTACAAGTTTGACTGCTGATTTTTATTATTATTATTATGTAACGCTAATTATAATTATGTGAACTTGTAGTTAGTTCTGTACATATCTTTCAGGCTCATTGATTGATGCCGATTCCTTTTATATTTAATATATACATTTGGTAGTAACTGGGGTTGATAATGGTTAGTGCCATCACTCCTGATTCTCCCTTGTATTAACCCTTTATACTTTGCTTTTGATCAGACTATACAATTTAAAATGTGTAATGGAGACTTTAAAGCTAGAATTGGTGAATGGTTAAAACGTGAAAGTACTGTCAGTAAATTTGGTTATGGTAATAGAAATGAGATAATACATACTTGTAGAGTTTATAGGTAAAAAAAAAAACTTGTATATTATGAATTCTTTCTATGGGAAATATACTACGTGCAAATGGACATGGAAGCATCTAAATGAAGGTACAACAAAATTAGATTATATTTTGACTAAAGACAATATGTATTTCAAGATTTTAATATTCTTAATAGAAGTGATCATCAATAATTGAGAAGGTAGGTACATTTTAATGCAAAACCATGGATGAAAATTATTAAGAAACATAGTATTAACAGTTGATATTCATAAATCTTGAGAAACATTCCATTGAATTTAAATTAGAACTTGCAGATTATTTTAAAATATTAACAAACTTTGACGATGGTTTAACCTGACTGAAATCAATAAGAAGCTAGCGGTACTATTATATTAACTATCACAAGAAATATAGCTGGGACAAAAAAAAATTGCTAATAAATTTTCTTCTGAGACAAGATACTACTTATAAATAAAAAAAAAAAATATGAAAATTTTTAAAAATGATCCATTAAGAAAAATTGAATATTTAGAATTTTGTAAAATAATTGCGAAAAAACTATAGAAAAAAATGTTTCGAAAGTATAAAATAACATTTTGGTATTGGATAGAAAGTTATTTCTGCAATAAGATGAAAAAATGGAATTACTAAAAAAGGAGATGATATCATTAAATGCATGGAAGAGTTCTAAAAGAAGTATATAGTAATAAAGAACAGGAAAACAAAATATTCTCTACAGTTATTTCATCTTCTGAATTGCTCATCATTTTACACGAAGAAGTGACATGAAATTAAATTCTGCAAGAAGGGAAAAACTTCAGAAAATAATGGAATTATAATTGATACTTTAATAGAAACAGCTGAAGAAATATAAAAATTGTTGTCCAAATTATATATGAAATGCTAAATGATAAAGATGTACCACATAATTAAGAATGAAATAATAATGTTGATATTTAAGAAAGTTGATAAAGAAAATACTAGAGAATTACAGACTATCAGTCTTCTATTAGTTCTATCAAGATTTCAACCCACCTATGGTAAATTTTGGATTCTAACTAACAAAAGGAACAAACTGGTTTTAAAAGTGATTTCAGCATAGTGGATCACATTCAAAATATTGAGACAAATTATAGAAAGGAACAATGAATATGAGATTGCCATTATGCTCTGGATTTATAGATTATGAAAAGCCATTTGATTCTATAAGCATTAACACAATGATTAAAGCTTTAAATTATCAAGATAGAGAACTAGGATATGATCATATCAAAATCCAACAGTAGTGATTTGCGAAGAATTACGTATCTCCAAAACTTTTCACAGCAGTTCAAAAAATTTTTTTTTGCAGATTGAAACAGGAAGCTAAGGAAGTAAAAGAAAATGGAGATTATTTAAGTCATCTGGATTTTGCAGATAATGGGTTTGCTTTTGCAAATAATACTTCAGAGCGTCAAGAAATTTTGCAAGAGTTATCAGATTAAAAATAAATGCTAAAAAGATTAAAGTAATGTTCAATGGATTATGTCAGGAGGAAAAAAGGTTGATAATCATAAATTAGAAGAAATTAACAATTACGAACAACTCGGAGAGATTGTTAATATAGATGGAAACATTAAATTTGGATGGGGTGCTTTTGAAAGAAATTACAGTATTAAAAGGAAATATGCGTGTTTCCCACTTCTTACTTAGCCTGATATTTGGACTCTTAACAAAAGAACAATACAGAGACTTCAGACCACTCAATGAAATATGAAGAGATGTATGCTAGAAGTAACAAGAAAATATTGAAAATGAAAAACATAAACAAACAAATGTTAATGACATCATTAAAAGAATTAAGAAAATGGAACTGGGCTGATGATAATTGATTGACAGATGAAATTTTAAATTGGATTCCACAAAATTATAAAAAGTCGGAAAAGATACCTCATATGAGATATGAGAGAAATGAGAAAAATGAATTAAACTTGGAGACTTTCAACCTGCGGTGGATCAATAATGATGATAATATATATATCTTGATTCCAATATTGATGTATAAATTTTTTAAAAGACTGCTAACCATGCATCATTCATTATATTTTTTGCAATCTTCAATGATATTTCAAAATTATTTAACTTTGAATGGAGTTAATAAATCCTATGATGTAAATCTTCACTGAAATGTGAGGAAATTTATTAATTTTATTGGCTGCAATGTTGAATTTCAAAATTATGAAGTGCTTAATTTTTTTTTAAAAAGAAAAATTGGATTTTAAAAATTTGTAATTGATTAACATATTTGTAGAAAGTTTTTTAGTATAAAATATTTTATTAATATCTTTTAATAATCAATCACATTTTTGTTCTCTTAATTTACCGTAAAGCAAAATGCTACATTGTTTTCCTTGTTAATGAATGAATTTTAGTCTATTTTTAGTGAATACATTTAAAAAAGTAACCATGAAGTTAGAATTCTAATTCAAGTAAAGGTAAGACACCATTAACCCAACATACTTGATTATATGGCTTTTTCAGATTCATGAAATATTTGCAATACTTGTCATTATAAACTACGACAGGAAAAAAAAAAACAGATTGCTGACCACAATTAGGCTTATTAATTTATAGATATTTACTGAATGTTTTTGTTGATGTTTGTTTGTAAATGTGTGTACAAACTCATAAAAACCATTAAAGATCATCCCTGAAATTTTATTTGAATAATGGAAGTTTTTTAATAACAGGTATTTGAATTAATGAAATTTTATCTGTATATTTTTCATCTCTTCAGACTATAAATGAAAAACACTTTATAGGTGTCAAGCATTGGTGGCCTAGCGGTTAGCATAGCTGCCTTTCAAGCAGCTGGTCCGGGTTGGTGGATGCATTATTTAACATATAACTTACTTAAAAATGTACAACATTTCAATATTTTGTGATATTAATAAGAAACATTAAAATTTATGGTGCAGTTCTAAATATTAACAATAAATCAATAATCATCAAATGTTTGTCAAGCATTGGTGGTCGAGAGGTCAGCGACAGCTGCTTTACAAGCAGTTGTCGGGTTAGCGGGTTCGCTTCCTGCTGATGCTATGACACACGAAGAAGAAAAAAAATCGATAATCTTCAAATGTTATCAGTAATTTATTTTAATTCCTTGAATTTTCTTTTGACAATATACCAATTTATCATAGCCTTTTGTATTTATTTATAAACTGTATGCGTGCCAATATATAAAAGCATTTGAAAATATTTCACCTACATATATATATTTTTCAATACAAATAACACGTTATAAATTATTGTTTCTTTCAGTTTTAAAATTTTTTTAAAGGCTTAAATGGGGACTTCTTCCTTTTGGGATTCTAAGATTTACTTGATTAGTGTATTTTTTTTTTTATTATTTGATTAAATTTTCAAATATGTTACTTTATGGATTTTTTCTTATTATTAAATAAGTAACAACTGCTTAAACTTTATTTAATTTAAACTGAAATGAATTTTAATAGGATGAAGTATTATCAAATGTTCAAAATTCTGCAAATTTAAATTACACCAGAGTTTTTTATCATATTTCAAATTGCTTCCATTCTTTTTTATTTAAAAAAAAAAAAAGAAGGTAAAATGGATAATATTTAATTTGATTTTTATGATTCATAAAGGCTTTCATAATATCAGCTCAGTTTAATAAGCTATTTAGATCAAACCGCCTGCCTATTCAGATATATGATTCTTAGATAAAATTCTAACAAAATAATAAATGTTCTAGATATTACAATATATCAAATATATATATATTATTAAACATATTTAAATATGTAGCTTAGATCTATTTATTATTAATTTATCAATACTGGCAAACAGTAAACACATATAGATTCTTTGTGGAGAAAGCCAGCTGCTGTAAATAATAATAATGAAATTGTTTATTTATTTATAGTTTGGATCTGATAAGTTTAAATATATATATATACTACTCTACAATAACATTTTAAGACCCAAAAATGAAATACTAGCAATTAAACAAATATTTGTAAAATGAAAGCGATGTGTAATTAAAATGTGCAAAATATAATGTATGCATGACATATAGGAGCCAATCAATGCACAGGCAAGCCTAGTAGATTATTACACGGAACAAACAGTTCCATTTATTATTATATATTAGTTAAGCTGAAATTCAAAAATTAAATAAACACATTGAAGCAGGCATATGACAATATCTGAAGAATTCAAAATCTTAAAAAATCAATCCTTAAATCATTGAATTCAATGTTATTATTATCCTTTATTTGTTTACAGTATTAATTGATCTACAATCTTCATTAGAGATGTTCCATAGCATCCTTGTGCAACTAAATCCAATACTTTTATTAACTTTTATTTGTTTGCAGTTTCAATGTCTACAGTCTTCATCAGTCATTCCATAAATTAAAATGACTATGAAACACTATGATGAAGACTGTAGATTAGTTGAAACTGTAAACAAATAAAGAATAAAAGCAATGAATTCAGTTGCATGATGATTGGATCTTCAAAAAATTGAGTTCATCTTAAAACAATCAAAACATTTAGATTTTAAAAAATAGAACATCAATATTTAAAAGAACTAACTTTTCATTCACTATTGATTAGTGATATAATACTTTTGATGGAAAAAAAAAAAGAGAAGCAATCTATAATTGTATACAAATTTTTGTATTGAAGATGAATAAATAATATCTCAAATAAATGTAATTTTCTAAATATTTTTTTCTTATTCACTTTTAATAGTAGCCCAATTGATTTAGCACGAGGAATCCATATAATAACAACAAATCAAATATCGTTTAAAAAAACTGCAGTACCCTGATATTTCATCTGTCAAACTCGTATTAATGTTGTACTTCACAAATATAGTTTGAATCAATTAATTCATTGTAGCCAACTACTGTATGTTAATGTTCACTCCTCCATTTCACCATCTCTATACACACACAGATACATAATGAATCATTTTATAGTTGGGCGTCTGGAAAAAAAAAAATCATGAAGACCCACAAGTGTTATAATTTGCTAGGGTCTGCTATGCTCTGACTGGCATAATTTAGTACATATAAGGCAATCTCTGGTGGATATTTAAAAAATAAAATATACATTTACAGTAGAAAATATTTTCAACAAAGAACTCAAAACTCGATCCAATATATTTATATTAATATATACAATATTCCTTCTTTTCTGTTAAAACTTAATATTTGAATTAATAGATACACTATAAAATTATAATAAACCAATATTACAATTATGTAAGTTTTTCTAATCAAGGGTAATAACTATACAGTTGAAATACATATTAACAAATAATTATACGAGTATACTCCAAAGAGTCATATCTGTGATTTTGAAGGCTATAACCATGGAGTTATTCAAACAGCCTGATATTAGTTTTGTTAATTTGTTCTTTTCATTTGTTTTTCCAATTAACCACTCAATTAAATTTTTTTCAGATCCCAATGCTTTTAAGGATTTAAAGGCTAAGGACCTCTCTTTTTTCTATTTTTTTTATGGATATGAAAAGTGAAATCCTGGCAGTTTGGTACAAAATGCATTCCCTAGAAAACATTTGGAAGTTAAGAAATTATACTGGGTCTCTTAGGTAAGATGATAAGAAACAAAGACATTAGTAGTTGAACTGGAGTGAAAGATATTTTTCTGGAGGTGTAGAACTTAAGAGGAAATGGATGGAATGTATAATGAGAGCCCACGATGGCAGATGGTCTATATTTCCCTTGGAATAGTTATCAACGGATGAAAAAAAAAGTAGAAGATTAGAAAGATAATGTGTGAATTGATTCATTTTGAGAGAATCACAGTCAAGATTAGAAAAAGATTAGAAGTTATGGACAGCCTTTACAAAGCAAAGCAGTGGGGTATTTTAGACAAATCACATCAAAAATAACAATTATCTCTATAATGACTTCAAATTAGAGTTTTTATTCTATTTAGTGCTATTTTATAAAATTTAGTTTTTAAAAATAAAATACTTAATGAAAAACATGGCTAATAAGAAAAAAACTAATAAGAATTAATACTCAACTAAAGAATGACGGTTCGTAAATTGTAAAGATTTCGCAAAGTGTCATTCGTTTAAACTTAACAAATGTAATTTAAAGTGATCGTGTAACATCTCACACTCTTATTTCCACACACTTAAGATTTGCCCATACATAAACATTTGGGTCAGAAAGAATGGGTGGATTCATTCCATTCTTTCTCAAATACTATATCTCATGTCTGGAAAATTGAGTATTCATTTATATAATCTCTTTAAAGCGCATGTGCATTGGCTTAATCGCTAATATTACTATTACATAAAATAAACATAGCGCTATATAAAATAATATCTCATTATAATAAGAATTAAGTTAATAAATTACTTAGAACAGAATTCATTCAAAGATTAGCCTTTCAAGCTAATTGTGCATGCGTCTTCTGCGAGTGTTAAATAATAAATGACTACTTCACTCTACAATACAAGATATAGTATTTATTATTTAACACTCGCAGAAGACGCATGCACAATTACCTTGAAAGGCTGATCTTTGAATGTATACAATTGTATGCATAGCGTCATATAAAAATAAATGCTTATTTAGAACAGAATTCTAAAATTGCCAAAACATACATATGACATAAATAGTCAAAATAAGAGTCATAGATCAATTCATAGATCACATGACCCTATCTCTTAAGCTTGTAAGTTATAAATAGTGAGGATTGCCAATTCCTCTACAAGCTTTATGATAAATGCTTAGCCAGAGCCAGCACTTAAAATATCTCTGTTAGGAACCCCTCCCCAAACCCCTGACCATGGTTTTGTGCTTTGGCACTCCTCAGAGAGGTGTCAGGGTAGTTTCAGACACTAGATCTAAAAATACCAACCCAAAGCCAAGCACTTAGCTAAAAGTTATCTATTGAGTGGAAAATCTGAAATTTTCAGACATCTAAACCTACCCTGACATCTCTCTGAGGAGTGCCAAAGCACGAAACCATGGTCAGGGGTTTGGGGAGAAGTTCCTGACAGAGATATTTTAAGTGCTGGCCCTGGCTAAGCATTTATCATAAAGCTTGTAGAGGAATTGGCAATCCTCACTGTTTATAACTTACAAGCTTAAGAGATAGGGTCATGTGATCTATGAATTGATCTATGACTCTTATTTTGACTATTTATAGTCTCTGCCAAAAGTCTTATGCAATTTTTATATTGCTATGACTACTAATATATGGTATGGCTGAAGATCTATCAGCCCCATATAGCTATTTGAGTTGGATAGCTGGGCTTGAAGACATGTAGATGTCTGAAAATTTCAGATTTTCCACTCAATAGATAACTTTTAGCTAAGTGCTTGGCTTTGGGTTGGTATTTTTAGATCTAGTGTCTGAACCTACCCTGACACCTCTCTGAGGAGTGCCAAAGCACGAAACCATGGTCAGGGGTTTGGGGAGGGGTTCCTGACAGAGATATTTTTTTAAGTGCTGGCCCTGGCTAAGCATTTATCATAAAGCTTGTAGAGGAATTGGCAATCCTCACTGTTTATACATATGACATTATTTATTTTAAAATATACAAATTTAACATATAATAGTCTGCTGAATCCACATCCTCAAAATCTGTAGATTCAGTCAGTTAGAGTTTGGGGAAAATATTATATAAAAAAAAAAAAAATTATAAGTTGTAAATTTCACATGTAATTTCCTGTAAAAAGTTTATCTGTCAACCATTTCCTTGTCTTATATACTCATTCTGCCTTGAATAAAAGTTTTTACATTTATGGAATTACCAATATGAATTATCAAATTTAATAAAAACTATGCCATACTTAAAAAATTATGGAAAATGGAATTTTTTTTTTGAAAAAATGCAAGTGGACGTATTCATATCCACATACATATTTACTCACCTAGATTCAAGTATATGAGGATGTATTCTCTTCCTCAAATTAATACAACAGATACTTTTTCATTATTAATTATTCTATTTTTGGCTTAATAATTTTTATAGCTGTTTTAATATGAATGATTGTTAAATTAAATTGTATTACAAGTATGTCTTTTATATAGACTTAAATTACAAAATTTGTTTATTCAGTGCTTATTTTATTTCAAATAATTATTCCGTAAATATATTAAATGATTTATTTGAATATAAGTACTGTTTAGTGTAAATACTTAAGCTAGATGTAATTATAGGGGATTTGAGCACAGACTTTCAAGCTCCCAGTTATCCATTCCATCTTATTGGAGATACTTTATCTTTTTCACATATACGTGGGCTTGTGTAGCAGCTACATAAGATGGAGTAGATGACTGAAGGGAGCATTAAAAATTTAGTATGTATGAATTAAAATAGCAGTTAAAAATAAATTCTAATCATGTAAAATTTAATATTAATTTTCCCTTCTCTTATAAGTAATTTGTTTGTGTACGCATATGCGAATACTTTATGAAGCGGTTTTTATTTCTTTTCTTATTTTAGGCTGAGTGCACTTTCGGTGACAAATACCATAATCATAGCTCTCATGTTTCATATCATGTATTTAATAGATTATATGGAATTATATATCATTCCTGAGTGTCCAGTATCTGTTTGATGATTTACACTCATAATATGTTTAAAGTAAATCAAGAACTATACTAATAAGAGCAAACCTGAAGCAAAATTTTTAAATAGTCACGAAAAACAAATGAAACAGTTAGGAGCGAATTGGCAGATAATTATGAAATAGCCGAAGTACACAAAACTAATAATTTTAATAATGGTGACTCCATCTTTTTTCTAAACATTGACTTTTTAATCTTAAAACTTCCTTCACATTTAAAACCTTATGGACAGAGATGAGTCAAACTGAATCTGATGGGTATAAAAAATTCCTTGAAGTAAGAATTTTGTGAGATAATGTGCCATAATTTTATGCCCTGCATGATATGGTGCAATGGTAGAGTGGCAGATTCTGGAATTCAAGGTCCACGGACCATGGCCAGTTCTGATACTCCCATATTCAAACTTCTTACAAATTCCTCAACAATAAGCTATTCGATTATTTTACTTACAAAATTTATAATTCTTGAAAATTTACTGCAAAATCAATATTTTGGAAAAATTATGTATGTATCCTCTCATATGAGAAGAAGCCCATCAAATATAAATATTTATAAAGAATAGATCAAAAGTTCGTTATAAAACTAATTGGCACTTTAAAAAACATTGAAAGACTTGTGAAAATAAATATAAATTTTAAAAAAATGTCAAAACTGCCCATCTTAGTCTTTTATAGGTTAAGCAAGTCTTAAATTTTAAGAATTAATTTGCAGAACTAATGCTTTATATACTTATTAAATAATGCAGTATATTACAAGAGTTTTTCTTCTTATTATTTATTTTATATATATATATATGTAAATTTTAAATTATATTAATGAAAACAATAACAATATATAAATTAACTAAACAGAAGTACTTTTGATTATGTTATAAGCATTTTCAATGGAAATAACTTAAGACAAAAAAAAAAAAAAGCAAACATCATGTGATTTTCCAAGTACTGTGTATATCAGTATTAGCAGATTGTCTATTTATTTATTATGTTTTTCAATGACAAATCACATTTGTACTATTCCAGTTCTGCCGTGTAATATAAGTTTGAATAATCAAAAGATGCTAGATGGCAGTGTTTATTATATATTCCTATTGACACCCCCAGACTACTGCTTATAAGCCGGAAACTAGTCTGAAAATATAAGCATTACCATCTGGCATCTATTGATCATTCAAGCTTACAATATGGCAGAACTGAAATAGTATAAATAAAATTTGATACTGAAAAGCTGTGTGCAAGTTTGATTCATATAATATTTAACTGATTTTATACTAATTCAGGTCAAAGAACAGAAGAAACTAGTTTTTATAAAATGGAGGATGCCAAAACATATAAATATTGTACAGCAAATTGGCTTGGATTTAATATATCAACAAGTTTTTGATTTCCAGCTGATATATTAAAGTGAACACAAGACAATAGAAATTTGCTGCTGGAAGAATGTATTCCATCCCCCCAAAAATCCCATTAGATCTATATACAAAATTACTCACTGATAAAAACTATAAGCCAGAAACGAATATCGGGATATACTTTCAGCATCTATTGATTATTCAAGCTTATAATGGAGAAGTAAAAATATCATTAGAAAACCAGCAAGCTCTTTTATTTCTAGACAAATACAAGAAAAGTATCAGCAATAAAGAAATGATTTAGTAAATAAAACACTTTGGTGAACACTGAAATTAAATGATTGTTCATTCGTACTATACAACTTCTAAAAGAAGTGTTATTACTATGGTGAAAAATATGACGCATTGGAAAATGGAAATGGGTATTAAACAAAAATGTGTACTAATTGCAATTTCATTTTTGATTTTTACGATATCTTTGGAACAGTTTATTGGTATTTTCATGAATCAGAGATTAAGATGCCGCACATGCGTGGAATTTTTAATTTGAATCAATTAAAAGTAAAAACAGAAACTTTATCATATTGACTTTTGAATTTACAATATGTTGAATAATGATTGTGATATCCTTGCTAATTCAAAAGGCAATCTGTAGTATATATACTTAATGTTTTGAATGCAATATATAGAATTTAGTAATTAAAGTTTAAAAAAAACTCAACTTCTGTGAAGGGAAGAAAATATTCAGGAACTTTTAGATTGAAAATATGAGCCAATTTAATTGTCCTTGTAGTTGTTTTAAGTAGAAAGACGAATTTAAATGTTGAGGTGCAACAAGAATTCAGATGAGCTGCCTGTAGCAAGTTGAAACATAGGATAATTCATACTACAGTAATTAAATTAGTTGTATATTCAAGTATTATTTTACTTAATCTACTATATGGGAGTGAGATTTGGAACACCTGTCGATGTATGATAAAGGCAATAGCAGTATTTCATTTAAAGAAGCTCTGTAAAATCCTAAAAAGGTGCAAGTTCTTTAGTTTGCTTAACATAATACTGTAAAATATGTTATTATAAAATCATATTTACATGTCAAATGTATAAACGATACCATACTTCTAAAAAAATGTATTTTATGATAAATTTGAGCATGGTTTTCATGAAGAGACCGACCCCATTTGTGTTATACAGGTTATTTCAGAGACACTCCAAAAAAGTGCATTATTGATTGCTTTCATTAAGAAGATATGATTAAAGATAGAACATAATGATGAGCTACGATTAGATAACATATTGGTGAAGTCTTTCAGGAAAAAAAAAATTGCACTGGGAATTAAAAGACTAGCATAAAAAAAAAAAAATCAAATAAATAGAATATCAGACCAGCATATTGTATAGGTGATAATAGTTGTAGTTGAGAAACTTCAGTAATGAATATTTCTGGAGTGTAATTTTCACTATACCACTCTCATGCAAGGTAGAGACTGGTTTCTATCCACTTTTAACATCTTGTGGAGGGATGTAATTATAAATATATGATGAAAGACATGTGAAAAAGATCTACGATCTCCAAGATGCACATTTGATGCTAACCAGCACTCATTTGTACAGTCACTACAGAACTCAACTCTAGTATACATTGCACACAGCTATTTTATTTCAGCCACACTCCCCATTTAAATTCAAATTCCCTTGGAATTGAAATGATCATACTCATTTGCAAGTAGCTGCTTAGTTAATTTATACATGTTAATTATCTAAATATTATTCAATTGCCAAGTATTTAAACTAATGGCACACTGATGCCCTATTAAAAAAGGCTACATCTATTGTTTCTGTTTCTCAATACATTAATTTGTAATAATTGGTTTAAAGATTTTTCCCACAAATATTGTAAAAAATGATTTGTTATTAAATGAAAAAAGGTTCTTCAATTCCTCATTTAAGCTTTAAGAATCTAAGCAGAACAAATTTGTACTGTCCATATCAGATATTTTTGTCACTTCAGCTGTAACTATTATGTAAACCGTCAGATATAGAAGCCTGATAATTCCTTTTACGACTGTTAGGTTTTCTTAAAGTCAGAATAAATGTTAGGATTTACAATTGAATTAGGTATTATTTAGTAGAGTATGTGAAGGTCAGTACTAACAGTTATCTACTCTTCAAAGAATCATATAAATCACTCTTAAATCACTAATGTTTTGGTACAGTTTTTTTTAAAAAAACTTTATAAACTTCCATTATGCTAATTTTATAATAAATACAAGCAATATTTTTTAAAATAAATTTCATTGTAATTGTCAAGCTATTTGAACTATAGTTTTACTGTTATTTTTCTATAACTCCCGTCAGAAATACAATTTTTAAAATTATACATACTATATAAAAAACTTGTTTTCATAATATCAGGTCATCATTAAAATATAAAACTACACAAATCAACAATGGAGTGGATGACTAAAGGGATCTTGAAAGTCTGGGTTCAAATCCACTCTAATTACATCATAACTCAAAAGTATATATAATTAATTTACATTTACAAGCATATAATTTATAATGTCAACTATATAAAGAAAATTTCATGATATTAAAACACTTTTGTGTATTTAATTTGCTTTTATATATAATAATTCATAATATTGTCTTATTAATTTATTATTTTAATATATTATTGGTTTTAATATTATCCTCAAATTTCTTTTGTATTCATAATGTTTATAAATAGTGCAGACTTGATATCATGTTGCCATATAAACATGTTATATTTTATTCCCCTCTTCTGATGATCTAATACCTGAGATAACAGTGTTTATTTTATTTAAATAAGTTTAAATGAATGAAATGAAATAAGATTAAAGAAATCAAATAAACAATCAAAATCAGGAGTATTATTTAACTGTTTTCATAGTCAATATTAATTAGATAACAAAAACGTGTATTTTAGAGATACATAACATTACGTTTATAAATGTAGGAATATTTTATCCACCGTTATCCCAGTTAGCAAGAACAACTGTTTCTCTAAAATTCATCATAAATGAAAGATCTGGCATAAATAAGTCCTTAATTAGTAAAAAAAAAAACAATACATTATTAATAACAAAATATTACTGCATAAAAATATTTCAGTAACTATATATATATATTAAAAATAATTTTATAACTTTGACATTAATGGTCCACCATTTTGTTTCTTACATAAGAAGAAAATATTTCCTGAATCATAATTCATTAAATTGAAGCATTAAAATAATAATAATAACAATCATAATGTACATTTTAAAATTTAAAAAAAAAAAAAATTAACACAATGGAGATGATAAAATTTATTTTTGATGTATTTTACATTTCTATTATCTGGGATTTTTTTTATTTTTGTAATATGTAACCAATAAAACAGAATTTTTTTTTCATCGCTGTTAATTTTTCTTTAAAACAATTCATGAATTTATTTATTTTACATAAATTCAGTGAAATTAAATAAAAAATGATAAAGAAATGTAATATACAGTTGATTCAGCAATCACAATTCATAAAATTAAAGCATTGTAAAGGTTTATTTTTTTTTTATAATAAAAGCTGCCTTTGTCTGGAAACAAATTATGAGGTTATTGATTTAATTAAGCAAGTAAATGATATTTTTAACTTACATTTAATAACTTTTAATCATATTAAATGGGTTATTAATTGCATAATGAACAAAATCTTTTTTTTTCTTTTTTCCTCAAAATAGGTTACAATTATGATGAGATTAACGTATTTTTTGCCACAAACAAAATAATGTTCATAAAAATTTTAATCCATAAAATTGTTCCTCAAAATAGGTTACAATTATGATGAGATTAACGTATTTTTTGCCACAAACAAAATAATGTTCATAAAAATTTTAATCCATAAAATTGATTAAATGAATATATTTTACCAAATGAATACATTTTAAAATTTAATCCTTATGCACTGCAAGAGATTTGTTCTCCCTAGTTAGACTTCTTGTAAGCTTTCAACTTTTGATTATTATTCTATATCAGAATTCAATAAATTGGACTTGATTTGGTAGTAATATACATTTGCAATGAAAAAAATTCTAAATAATCATTATCTGAACTTTGCAAATACTAAAAAAATGAGTTTGTAATAACAAATGATAGTTCCATCATTGAACAGTTGGCAGAGCAGTGACTTCAGGAAATAAACAAAATCTTTTTAAATAGAAATTTGTATTTAAAATACCAATGAATATCAACTCTGATAAATCTATCAAATTCTGCTTTAAAACATTAAAATTGCTTTCTAATTTTTAGAAAATCTCAAATTATCCTAATAGTGTCTATAATGATGTATTAATCATCATTTACATATAATGTGGAATGAACAGATCACTATGGTCTTCTTTGTTAATGCTATGCTAAAAGTTACTACTTTCTATTTTTAAAAATAAAACATATGTGTATAAAATAACAGGATAATAATATATAATTCTGATTTTTATTAGTTATTACAAAATTATTGATAAAAAAATAATCATGCATATTAATAATAAAACTTTACAAAAAAAATCAAGTTTTAAGTTATTCCAAATTTTTTCTCAAAGTAATCTAGCAAATGGTCTTGAAACAGATTACAAAGGACTATATCTATCAAAGATATGGAGGTGGGACTAAAATATTTTGCTTTTGTTGCAATTCAATTATACTGAGATCTTTAGAGTTTTTCTAAATAAAAAAAATCAAAATGCAAAAGTATAAGAGTTTACTAATTTAATAAAAAAAAATAGTGAAATATTTCAACAGATTGCTTACCAGCAGAATTCAAAATTAAATCGATTACAGTGATTTTTCTGGTTTTCTCTAGGCCATCATCCCAATGTGTGAAAAAGTTAATATTATTACAAATTATTATTGTATGTGACCAAAGTATTGAAGTGGTAAATCTGTAGTACAGATTTAACTTCACTGCCTGATGACATTACATACCTTTAAAGTAGGGTTTGAACCAGTTTATGTTTATTTGGTCATCTGGGAATGTTAAACACACATATACACATATCACTTCCACCCTGTTTATTTAAAATGGTTATGTGTAACCAATTGAATTATTATTTTAGCTTAAGTATATTTTATTTCCAAGCTTGTAAATTCCCTTCACTTAGATAATTATGTATGTGCATATATGTATTATAGATATAAAAATGAATACGATTAATGTAAAGCTAAAAGCAATGCCAGAAAATTCTAAAAAGTATTATTACAATTTAAAAATGTCATTCTCATTTCAAGTCAAACCAAAAATCATATTTTAAAATTATTTGCAATTTTAAAAATATGTTTAAATAATGCTTTCTGGAACATATTGTTTACATCTTCCAATATTGCTAAATTTCAAGTATAGGAGGAGCAGAAGTTCTAGGAACACGCAGAAGGAGTTCAAATCACTTTTCTCTTTCATATTCGTTTAGAGAGTGGAAACAAAATGAACTGTGAGTAAAAACAATTTGCCTCCCTGATCTTAAATCGTCTCTGTCCTGCCTTGTGCCATGCCATCGCTACTTGAGAACTGTTATGTTTAACTGTGAAAGAACTATTGGAAGATGTTTACCATTATTTTGTCAATATTCTGCCTTTGCGTCCAAACTTCGTGTTTTTATGCTAAATGGCCGCCATAAATACTAAAGGTAATCCGTTTTGCCGAAGAATGAACTCTTAATTCTCCTCACTTCACTTCTTTCCTAAATCTTAATTGTAATCATAATGTAATTTTATTTATTTGGTAACTGACTATAACTTAATTATCATTAAATTTGTGATTTTCTCTCTTAAGTTTTAAACTTGTTCTTTGAAATGCTAAGCAAAGAATTATGTACTTTAAATCTATCATTAGCTTTTTAAGTTTCACACTCTAGTTATTTTATTTCATGCGGCAAAACTTATTTTAAATATATATCTTATTAAATTAGTTTTAGTATGCTAATGTTTTAATCTAGCGAACTTATATTATTTCAATCATCATTCCATATTTTGGAATATTTAAATAGTTAAACGTAAAATTTCTTACTGAACGCTGTTCGCTCGGTTAAATATTTGAAATATATACTTAATGGCAGATTGTTTAAAAATTATATTATGGGATAAGATAAATCTTTTTTTGTTGTCACTATCAATATTTAAATGCATTTTATCTTCTTAAAATAAATTTGATTATTAATATATTTTAATAACTATTTATTATTTATACACCATTAAGAGTTAAATTGCTTATAATATATTGTAGTTTAAAATACTTGGACTTATTAAATATGAAATAATATTTTCCCTCTTCTATATTCGACATCCTAAATTTATTAAAGTTACATGTACGATGCTGAGTGGGTTATTATTTTATCATGGCGTTACGCGTGCTATTATTGCTTTATTTAAGCTTAAATTATTTCATTAGTCGTTTAAGACTTAAGCCATATTCACGTTGCTTCCTTATGATAGCATTTTAAAGAATTATATTTTGCTTTATTATATTTATTCATCCGAACTCCGGATTTTCTTCACGTAACTCATATAGGAATGAGGTTTGGTATAACCGATCTCAGGATAAACATTAGAGTATTAAGGCTCTGCATGTGAAACATCGGAGGGCGTACAATGGAATCCTTACCACTCATATTTTCGAATATTGCCTTGTGATAAATACAAGCGGAATCATATATGTGATAAAGCCTTCCAGTCCAAAGATGGACATCTTCTCCATTTTAAACGCTGTCATTATAGTTAGCACTGCGAGTTCTTTTATGTGTAATTCTCATATTATCTATAAGACATGGCGCAGTGATGTTTGTAAACCACTCATTTATCATTTATCGAATATTTTAGGATTGTCACAGTAAAACTTATTAGGTTAACCCATTCCTCATTTGTACAGGCCCAAATATGCTCATAAACGATAAATTATTAACTATCATATCAAAAGTAAACCTCTCTTTAGAGATGAATTTGTAAATGTCCTTATCATTACTTAAAGTAATGATTACCGCATTGATAACATTAATTTATTATTATACTATAACTCATTAGCATACTAAATCAGTTGCTTATATGCAAAGTAATAACCACATTAAATCTGTGCTATGTTTTCTAATGTAAATTAAATTGTTTATATTTATTAAATTATTATGTTTTAATAATTACTCATGCGTTGTGTCTTACTGACTCTCACTCATTGAATTCCATTAAATATTTATAATAGTGTTAGTAATATTTAGAAGTTATAACTGATTATTTCAAATAGATATTTATCTCTGGGTTATTCTGTTCTTGCTCATTCTTGATGGGTACTATTTTATAATTCATGTTTCTTTTGCAATGCTAGCTGTGTGCAATTCATTTAAAATTTATAAATTGTCCTTTCACATAAGATATTTGATTGAGCCAAGATTTGATATTATTTATTTACATTAATTACCCTATAGATCTCGTGTTTCTCTGCTGTGTCTCTGGGACCAGAATGAATAAAATTTCATCTGTTATCATCAGAAGTGTTGTTTATAATGTTATAGTTTTAGAGAAGAGCAAATAGGGCAGAATTCATGATTGCTCCTGACCTGTGTATCTCGGGCATGAGTGGATTTAGATACTTTTGCTTAGATTCTAAACCTTGTTAAATGAACATACAATTCTGACCGGTACAGTATGTTTTTTATTACTTACTATACTGAAGCAAACTGGCATTTTTTGGGCTTTTGTAGATGTTAATTATGAAAATCTTTTTGACTTTGGATATATTATAAATGAAAACAATGACTATTTTGAAAGAACACCGGAAAAATAAGATAAAATATCACATTTTAATTCTATAATGAAAACAATATTGTATCCAGTATAATGAATAAAATTTGTATTGTATAGTCCATTTTTTGTGTCAATGCTCCATTTTATTTTCAGTTGAAGTAGTTCAATGAAGTCACTATCATATGATGTTATCAATCTTATAAAATGACCACCATTTTGAAAAAATGGCGATTGTTTTTAAAAAATAAGCTTCAAATTTTTTTTTAAGATTGTTATAGTGAACAATCAATTGTAAATCAAAATGATAAGTACAAATTGATACTGATCATTATAGATAATCCTCATATAACGATTTATTGCTAATCAAAGTAAAGGTGTATAGTTATTTGATATAAATATTTATATTTATCTTCTATTTTAATTTGTTTAACAATTATTTTAATACATAGAGCTCAACCCAGTGATTTATAATTTTATAATTTTTAGAAAATTCCTATATACTTATAAAAAAAAAAATATTTAAAAATGCTCATAATTTAGTTCCATGAGATATGTAATGTATTAAAATGAAAATCAGCAAAAGTTTAAAAAATATAGACACTGATTACTATATGCGATCATTTTGGTTACCTTTAAAAAGCTGTGAATCGGTTGGTAACATTTTATATGTATCTTTTTGACTGGTTTGCAGATTTTATTAATAAATTTCAATATATTTCTAAATTTTATTTTTTAACAAATTTAACACTTGAACATTTGAATTAAATTAATATTATTGATGAAAATTGTAGATAATTTTGATAACAACAAAAATGAAAACAGCATGCAGAAATGAATATGATGTTTGTTTCAACTTGCTGATCACTTTGAATCAATTAATAAATATCAGAGAGGAAAGAAGTGATTTGACAGAATGCCTGCAAATTGTCAATGTAATTAAACACCAAGATCCAGACCTTCTATATGTTTAAAATGGAAAATCAAGAGCAAACAGTAGTATGAAAATAAAACAGCATATGTTTCCAAAAACAGCAGGAATTTATTTTCTAACACATAAGATGCCATCAAGAAACAAATACTAAAATTCAAATAGATCATACATTACAACTGCTCAAAGAATGAAAATTGAGACTTGCAGCAACTGAAGTAATAATAATCATGTGACGCACAGCAATAAATTGCAATCATTGGAGAATACATGCAGCATAAACATGAAACATGCTTTCAACAATAAAATGGTTAAGGCATCCTTCATTTCTTTTTTTTTTTAAATAAACTGATTTGAGTCATTAGTTTATTTGTATTAGAAAAGCTCAATGAGTTAATTTGAAGAATTTTGAATAGGATTGGGTGAATACAATATTATGAAAAAGACTGATATACTGATCAATTAAATAAACTGAAGTCCAGTCTTAACAGTATTTGTTGACCTGTTAAAAGTCAGAATTTCTATAGATGACATACACCACCTATCATGTGATAGGCTGTCTAAGTGATTGCAAAACACGCTGTCAAGTTGTGCCTGATAAACGGCATTTTAAACTAGTTTTGGCTAACATCAGCGCCATCAGGCAGGATGGATTGTCATACAAATGAGAACCAGGGAATATTTTGTTGTTCATGTTTATTATTATAGTGTACTAGTTTTAGATATGTTATTAAGGTATATATATACTGTATATATTAATGGTATAAATTTGTAATGAGTCTGAGAAAATTATATACATTTATTTATTTATTTTTCTTTACTGGTTGGACTAAAATTTAATTTTAAATTATGTATGTTTAGATAGAGAGAGATGCCAATTTTTTACATTTATAAGAATAATTTATTAATATTCAATTTATGGGTAAACAAACAAAATAACTTGCCAGAAGAATAATATTTACTCATAATAACCCAATTATCTTATTATATGGAGTTTTCCATATAAGCATGGATATACTCATTTTATATCTTTATTATATTTTGCCTCTAATTTAATATATCCACTTTAGTTTATAGAATTTATGCTATTTTTCATTGACTATGGGTTTCTTATTAATGAAAAATTTTTAAAAATATTTTGTAGTCAGTTGACTTACAATACTTTTGCTGGTTCAATACATTATCTAGTATATATTGTGAAGTAGGATATTTATCTTTTAGCTTTTATTGTGAGGATTATTTTATCTTGCCATTGTTTTGATGAGGTTTTGTACTAGTTTCCATTTTATACGTGTGAAAAACATAATTTCATCAAATATATAATTGACATTGTGCATGGGTAGATGGAGTATACTCTCCCATTGCTTATTCCTTGAGAGGATTATGTTATTAAGGCTGATAATTGGTTAATGCTTAATTAGCATAGTTTAATCCCTGGAGAGGATTATCTCCATAGCATGCATTCTGTTTCCCCGTGTTGAGATGACATCCACACACTTTATACCCAGGAAAAAGGTATTGGAATGTTTTGAAGAGCCTTTCTTTATTGTTTTATCCCTCATGATGATGTTTAGTTATTGTGGTTAAACACCTGTAGAGATCCCTACTATCGCATTTTACACGCATATTCTTGAAGGTACAGCCTCGATAAATATTGCTTAAGTAATCAATGTGCGTTTAATAAATTTATTTTCCACCGTATATGGTGAAGTTCTTGATGTTTTAAAAATTATATGGCGATGATAAAGCAGAGTTAGCTTCAGGGACATTTGTTTATCTATAGTGTTTAGCTAAGTAGAATAGTGTATGTATTGTGCTGTTGTACTTTGTCAACTGTTTACAAGCGAACCAACAAAATTTACTAGTAATTTTTGAAATTTACGTATAACATAATAAGAGATACACATGTTCCATCAAGCAGTAGTTCGCCGATGGATCGCTAAGATCTTTCGAGTGATTATCTTATGGACATAGGCAAAGTTTAGTATCCTGCATACATATGATTTCTGGTGTCTACTTCCTGTATTTAGGTAATGAATAACATTATGTTACACAGTAATAATTGTCATTTGTGCTAACATGATAATTTCCACTATCAAATTATTGATTTCAAAGTTCTTGGATTTTTTAATCAAGGCTAACTTGAATGCAGTTCCAACAAACTATTTCCTCCATTACAGAAGATTTATAAAAAACATAGATCCTTGCTGTCCTGTCTGTAATAGAGAGGAAGAAACCTTTGAGCATATGATTCTATCCTGTACTGGCTTGACATCTGTACGGCTAATGATAGCCCAAAATACCTCAATGGACTTTTATAAGATGCTGTCTATTAAAGATTGCATGAAAGACCGAAACTTCATTCACATAAGAATATCGACTTTTATTATATACTCACTGTGGATAACTAGATGCAAAATCACCTTCAATATCCCACCACCGAATGCAATGACAATATTCATCAGTACTTTAAACAAGATTAAAAAAAAAGATGAAATTATATCAACAAAGTTGCTTTATGAGAATACTTGGAGACTATTCAAAATCCACAGCATCCCAACATCCCTATAATTATTCATGGAAGGAACTGAACCTTTCTCTTCAAACCACATAGGAAATAGAGATCATTTTTTTAAGACTGCTGACCTTCTTGAACAACAAAATACCAAAAAATCAATTGTTCCAAATGGTCTACATAAAACACTCAGAGACTTTTTTAATGGAATTAATTTGTATTATTAAAAAAAAAAAAAAAAAACACTGGCCAACTATTCCCTTCTTCCTGTTCCCCATATGTATATAACCATATTATCTTTTTTTACTCACAATATAAACATATATATACAAAATGACTCAAAAGAGTAAATGTAATAATTTTTATAGCAATAATAAAATTCTTTTTGAAAGTAAATTATTGATTTCTAAAATTTAATTATATTTTAAAGCTTTCAATAGCAGATTATAAATAGATATTATGTTACTAAACATATCAGTGCATGTCGAAACTGATATACAGTACTCAAATAAAATATATCCTGCTTTATATTGTTTCTAAAATAGATGTATGTTTTTCAATTGTTTATTATGTTTAAAAAAATTGTAAATAGTGTAAATAAATCATGTTGTTTTAAAAATATATGTAGTTGTTTGTGGTCTTATTGCTAATCATCATCCACAATATTATTGCTATTGCTATCAACATATTATTTTATTGTTTTAAAGTCATCATCAATTAATACAGTATGTTTATTAAGCATTTTACATTTAAAGTACATTTAGAATTTATAGCTTACTGATTAGAATACTGTAGATCTTAAGCCTATATCTTACTTTAAATAATATTTTAATGATTTATTGATTTTGGAATAACCTATTTATTTGAGTCATTAGATACATTATTCACTGATCTTGATCACATTACATATAATTATTTAATAAAAGAGATTTCACGCTGTTTATTTATATATAATATTTAGAGAATTAAATGTGAAGGTGTTTAAACTTCATGCTCTTAATTCAAAATGCTTGAGTCTGGCTTATTTATATATAAATTTAAGTAGAGAAGAAGATGGAAACCATCTTTTTCTTGTAAAATCTCTGCCTTGCGTTTTGAATTGAGAGTTACCTTGTGCAGTCATTATTATATCTGATTGGCTGTTATATAAGCATTTTTAAGGCGCATCTGTCAAAGGTTTCAATCTTTCACGTTATTAAAAGAGAGTTTGTGTTACTGTTGGTATTGGAATTGCCAAATATTGTTTATTAATTCTCTTTTGTTTTATGAGCTGTTTTATTTGTTATATTTGGGTAGTGGCAAAATCCCTCTCACTGAACCAAGTATATCTTGTAAAATGATAATGTTAAGTTATTGGAACTCTGAGAAAAGTAAATTGTTAATTCTTAATTGTAATTTTGAATTTATGATAGTTTTATGTCTTAAATTATTTGTTGTGCTTTGGTTGGAGTTATGTTTATCTACACAGTTTTATTAATTTAGTATAACTTTGAAATGTAAATTTCTTCTTTAATTTTAAAACTTATAGTTTATTTAACTTCACGGTTAAATATTACGGTTTAGTCAAGCTTAGAATCCATACTTTGTTTCATTTTGCTTTAATATTATTTAATACAATAGTAGTTTATAGCCCAGGATCTTATTCTTCATCATCAACATTGTTTTCATATTTCATCTTGATTTTTTTGCCTTTTATTTCTTCATCTTCATTTTAACTTAATTCATCATCATAACTGGTTCATCCTTCATTGGCTCCTAATCATCACCTCTTAATCATTCATTATCCTAACACATTTTCTTTCTCTTAAGCTCATTCGTTTTCATTATTTATTATTATTTATTTCTCTCATCTATTTTTCATTTGATTCATTATTCAAATTTCACATACATCTCATAGACCCAATTATTAATTATTTATTAGTTTACAAAAGTTCATTCGTTTTCATTATTTATTATTATTTATTTCTCTCATCTATTTTTCATTTGATTCATTATTCAAATTTCACATACATCTCATAGACCCAATTATTAATTATTTATTAGTTTACAAATATTAAATTTACCTAATAGTATTTTGCTATGGATTTTGAAGCTAGTTTAATTATCTTCATGGAAACTTTGTAACCTTTCTCAGATTTATTGTTTCATGCTAACTTAATTGGTTTTAAGAAATAATATCTTTATTTTAACATTTCTTTTTATGCATATATTTTTAATAATTATTCATATAGTGAGGGTTACAATATGTATAAAGAGACAAAAAATGTGAAAATATAGTAGAAAAATTGTATGCTTAAAACAATTTTTGTCATAGACCAATTTTTTTAGAAAAAAAAAATATTTTGCTAGGATATAAATGAACAAACAAGTTGATATTAAGTTTCATTTTTTAATGAACTGTTTCTTGTGGGTCTCTAAACTTTAAAGATGAATAGTAATTACATGCTATGCGAGTCTTATAATCATCTAACTATACTTACAGTGAAAATATTTGGTATTATCTATGATCCAAACATCCATCTCCGGAATAAGCCTCTTTAAATTACACAGAAGAAAATCTGCACTTTTAAGGTCATTGCTATATCTTAATATTGATGAAAATAAGTACATGAATGTTTCATGTATCTTCCAGCAAAGTTTGCAATCTTCACATCAAACTTAACTTACATTATATCTGAGCATAGAAATAATGAATGTACTGTTCCTGGTTGAATTTTTTCTGTCTACTTTTTCTATGCTTTTGTATGATAAATCAATATCATCAAAAAATCAGCAAAATGTTTAAATCACAATAATGCATTAACTAAGGTTATAATAGCAAAAAATTTCAAGATGTATACAAACTATATATAAACCTACCAAAATTATATATAAAGAGTTATTAATGCTACCTAAAAATTTATAGTTTCATTGAATGATTTTTTAGGAATTAAACCCAAATCTCCGATCAAGATAAAAATATCTTCAGAGTTCAAAGGCGCATGAAGAAATGGGTTTGTTAGTCTATAATTATAAAGTTGCACCATTTTCAAAAAAATATTTAGAATCCTAGCTCCTAATCAGATATTTAACTGTCACAGAACTTGAATATGTCAAGATCTTCAAGAAAATCTATAACATAAATCAAAATGTTAATGCAAAAGTATAATTCTTTGAAGACTTTAATAGACCTTAATGTGACTAATAAATGTATTTATACATTGCTATTTAATGCAGAATTCCAGATTAAATTTATTATTATTGATCTGAAGTGTTTATTATATATTGAAATAATAACTATTTTCTTCCATAGAATAAGTAATGTTTGCATATGCATAAGTTATACATTGTCAGGTTCAATTTTGTATTAATGTACATTTGCATGTAAACATTACATTGAACAGAGTTTTTCGAAAATATCTGTATAGGGACACATATAATAAATGCATAGAACTTACATATATTCAAATGATAAAGTTACACAGAAATAAATGTTCATACATATATATATAGAGTGTGTATAAATTATATTGTAATGTAAAAATAGAGTGTGTATAAATTATAACTGTAATGTAAAAATGCATAAATAAATTAAACATATAAACCAGTGGAAAAAAAAGGCATTCAAATTAGATGTAATAATTATATTATTATATGAATAATTAAATGGATTATTTAGAAATGTTAATGATTCAATTGTGATTTTGTAATCACCATATATGGACAGTTTTATACGAGATCACTTCATGGAAGTGATTTTCTGATTCCGAAATAACCTAGATCAGGCTACATTGGAAAACAAAAGAACCAAGTGAATAAAACTTAAAAAAGAGAATTCCCAAAACTGATTCATGGATCAACCCAAAAATGTGCATGTCTGTTTCTAAAGTTAAAAAAGCAGATACAGGGAAAATCATGCAGATTTACCTATTATTTTGATGAATTTATGGATTGTATTTATAGTGTTACAATTATTGTATGTAATTTATAAGTTATTATGCATATTAGATACATAAATTGACATGTATTGTACATACAATGATAAAAGTAGCTTAACACACATTATAAATGAAAATTCTATTTTAAATTTACTCATGGAGAAATATTGGCCATAAGATTTATATATTACTAATCTTGTAACTTTAAATGATATTTATTGCACTAACAATTATTATTGGATTAAACCTTAAGTTGATCTAACTGGTATTTATACATTCTCTAGACTAATAATTATTCTTTAAACTTTGATACCAGATTGATCTATAACCACTCATCAGAAAGCATAAACTTATTTCAGTCAAGCTAGTTCAGTCTAACCACTTAAACTACAATTTAGTCTTGATGGCAAGTTCCACATATAGAATAAAAATTGTGGTTCTTTTAATTTCAATGAATTTTTTTTATTATCATAATTTGTTTGGATTGTAAAATACAAATATAGATCTTTAATACTATGTATATGATCATTATTATTTATTATATGTATACCAAAAGGTATTCCTTTCTTTTAAAAACCCTCTAAAATGACTATATGTATATAATATTTCTATCAATCGGTCTTAATCATAAATTTCTAAATGTAACACCTCTGATGATCACTAAAGCAACGACTGTTTTGTCTGTGCAACATTCGTATAGGAAATATCTCAGATCACAGAAGCAAAACTCTCCATATAGTAGTGCCACTCAGTGCAAGTCAAAGTAATCATTGGACACAGAATACTTTAAAAATAATCTGGTCTCTGAAATGATTCTATATCCCTACTACATTTATATTTAATGCAACTAAAGGAAATAAAACAAAAGTCCATTCTATCTTTTAAACAACAGTATTCATTAACAATAAATACAAATTATATAGTCCTCTATTTAAAGGCTCATCACGAGCTAACTTAATTACTCCTCTAATTCTGTCATCTATTATAAGCTTGAGTAATCAAGGACGCTGGATATGTTTATTAAATTCTTATCCAGTATTCTTATCAGCATTTTTTGACCTAATGCATTTACCAACTACCAGTAGTAGCTATTAATTACTCAGGCTAACAATAGATGGCAGAGCTAAAAAAGTAAGAAATACAAAGAGAAGTAGGAAGTCATGCATTAGATGCAGATATGTGGATGGCAAAGGAGGCAATTCAAGGAGAAATGGGATGGTCAAGTTTTTATATGAGAGATGCAAAAATAAAAATGATCAGTAGATTGCAGTTTATGGATAATAAGAGAATAGCCAAAATAGTATTTAATTGGGTTATGAGTAAAGAGCAGGCAACAAGATGGGTTAGAAAAGTAGTACGGTATGCAGATTTAGATAAAGAATTTATGTCAGTATACTTATACAAAAGATGGGATGATCCTATTAGAATTGTTGAGTGTTATAGTGGCAAGGAATAGGATAGAATATATGTATTAATAAATAGGGAGTTGGAGAACCAGTATGGAGAGTAAAAAAAGTTTAAATATAGATAGAAGTAAATAGAATACTGGTGTGAGTTTATTTATGATACTAGCAAGGAAAGTAGTTTACTGTTTAAGGCTCAAACAGGATCTTTAGCAACAAAGAAATATACACCTAAATGAAAAAATGTGGGCGATTTAGTCTGCAAATTGTGTAAGGAAATCATATAAAATATTAGGCATCTGTTAATTGAATGTAAATGCTTACAAGTAGAAAGGGTATAAATAATGAAGTTGTGGGAGAACAAATATAAATAAAAAAGGTATAAATAATGAAGTTGTGGGAGAACAAATATAAACAAAGTGATTATACAGAAAGTGGTTTCTTGATTTTTATGCTGGGTTTGGGAAAAGGGGGATTTAGATATAAAGGCCATGGAGTTGACAAAGATTATGCTATGGAAATGGGATGAAACAGGATAGAGAAATATGGCAAAAACTTAGGGTGGAAAATGGAAAGGGAAGTTAAAGTAGCTAACAGGTTTCTCTGGTCATAGTAGCTGAGGGATTCCAGACTCCGAAAAAGGAGAAATCACAATGCATCGCATTGCAGTTCTCATTATGTACGTTGGAATATACGAATTGTTTATAAATAACTGAAAGTAATAGATCGCTTAATAAATTTACGGCTTGTTTTATATGAGTTCCACTTTTAAAATTTGTTAATCTTCTGCATAAAGTACTTATTCACATATATTCGACTATGTACAAACAACAAAAAATTTTCACTAAACATAACTATATGCAAAATAATTATAAATACAATTAGCATATACTTACCGGTACTTTAATTTCGTGTGACCAGGTAAATCTCTGCTAGAATATTGTTTTGTCATAACACTTAAATCCCCGTCGCTTCTCCCTCCTCCCCCGCGAGCGGGTTCAAATGTAGGCCTAGCAGCAGTTGTCATTTTGATATTTTATATAAAGCAGAATTAAGAAATTATACTAAATTTTATCAGTGAAGCATTGTTTAAACAGGAAATTTTATTTTCGGAAATTTAATTAAAAGATTTTTCAGTTTACTTTTTAACTTTTAATTCCAGTATGGAAATAAATAATTTACAGCAATACTTTCAAATACAATAATATACAAACCGCCATTAAAATAGTCTCGTTTTAAAAATAGCTATCATTTTGATTTAAAATTTTGTTTCGTATTAATTTGCAGAACTTGTTTGATTAAATTATAAAGTATTATAACAAATAATAATGTTTTTTAAGTTTTTAAACAATCTTATGATGAAGAATAAAGTATTATTTACTTTTAGTCATTATATCTTTGTAAGTGCTTTTAGTCATTATATCTTTGTAAGTGCGATTAAAATATAGCAAAGTATTATAACAAATAATAATTTTTTTTTTAAGTTTTTAAACATCTTATGATGAAGAATAAAGTATTAATTACTTTTAGTCATTATATCTTTGTAAGTACGATTAAAACATAGCAATGTTAAAGTGTGCGTTAAGATTCATTCCAAGGCAAGTTGTGAATTACATAAAGCAAAGTCCTGTTGCGATCAGGTCAATCTAATTAATGGTCTATTATTAATATATCCAGCTTCGGAGGAAGGGTCGTTAGCGCCCCCTCCCCCCAAGAAAAAACTTAATATTTTATTAAGGACAACCAAAAAAATTACTATTACGTAATTTAAATATAAATATATGTATACTGAACGCTAGATATAATTAGAGGGCGATTTGAACAAAGACTTTCAAGCTCCCATTCAGCTATCTACTTCATTTTATATAATTGATACACATAACCACATGCATGTAAAAAGATAAATGATCTCTAATATACATAATTCGTGATGAACTCATCAGTTGGTGCAGATCATTATCTACCACGCGTATATACAGTCAGTGCTCAGTTTATATTAAAATAGCTAAACTTCAAACTTTAATGGACAGGCTTCAATCTTTTGCAATCTTCAGCCATCCATATGGTGGAATGACAAAAGGCCTTGTCAGTATTGTTGTCATACCCAAGTTGATTTTAAGTCATTCTGACACCTCATATAAAAAAAACAATATGTCCATTTAAATACACAGAAGGGAGATGAGCAGAATTCAGACTGAATCTGTAATATTTTAAATACAAGCATATTATATACATCACATGATCACTATTTCTTATGAATGCTCTTAACTGTTATTAAAACAGGCAAAAATCTATACATATTGCCACTCAGTGCAAGCCAGAGTAATCAATGGATGTGAGAAGGCTTGTCCTAAGATCTAGCTACAGTGTTCTCATATCCAAGGCTCCTCACTGACAAAGACTACAAGCCAGAAATTAGTCTGGGGATATTGGATGAGTAGGCACTAGATGGGGATTTTATGCATAAGCCTTCTGGCATCGATTGATTACCCTGGCTTGCACTGTGTAGTAATACGTATAGAGAGTTTTGCCTGTTTTAATAACATTATATGCACTGAACTCCAGATGCAATTAGAAGGGGTTTGAACACAAATTTCCAAGATTCCATAAGCTACCCACTTCATCTTATATAATTGATGCAAGAATAAGAGAGTGGAGAAGATTGAAGCCTGTCAATTAAAGATTGAAGATTTGTTATCTTAATATAAACTGAGCACTGATTGTATATATGTGTGGGGAGTGATGATGTGGATCCAACTGATGAGTGCTGATTCAGAATGAAATACATATATTTGGAAATCACTATCTTTTTTACATGTATATGGTCATGTGTATTGGTTAAATAAAATGGAGTGAATAGATAGAAGGAGCTTGAAAGTGTAGTCAAATCCTTTCTAATTATATCTAAAGGTCAATAAATTTACATTTAAAATATTACAGATTTAGCCTAAATTCTGCCCATTTCTCTTCTGTGTATTTAAATGGACATATTGGGGCCCTCTACATGAAGGGTCACAGTGACACTTTAAGTCAATATGAGTATGACAACAATATTGGCATCAACAAGGGCTTCAAGCATTCCATCATCAGATTTTCTATAATACAGATGGCTGAAGTGATGCAGGGAGAAAATTGATGTCCATTAAAATTTGAAGATTGGCTATTTTAATATAAATTGAGCACTCAATGTATATATGTATGGGAAATGATGATCTGGACCAACTGATGAGTGCTGGTTCAGCATAAAATACATATACTGGAGATCACTTATCTTTTTTACACATCATGAGTATTGGTTATATAAGATGGAGTAGATAATCTCTGTATTCAAATTCCTTCTAATTATTACATAATTATAAATTTACTTTCTGAGCTTTTACAAAACTGAATTTAGTATATAGGGCATATGAGCACAGACTTTCACACGACCCACCACTCTCCACCCTATCTCATAATACTGATACACTTGAACACATATATGTCGAAAAGATAAATAATCACCAATATACGTACTTCATGCTCAAGTGTATCAGTGTTATGAGATAGAGTGGAGAGTGGTGGGTCGTGTGAAAGTCTGTGCCCATATACCCTATATATTACATATATAGACACAGGTATATAATAAGCCTGTGTTCCAGTTAAAACTGCATTTAGATAAAATATCATCAACATTTAAGGTATTGCATTATTTATAGCTATCATTAACAAATTTACCAACTGATCTTGTCTCATTGTCGAATGTAAATAATTTTGTTATGATTTTTAACTTCAAAAATGATCTCTCTCCATTAGCTACTATTGTAGGGAGAATTAATAATATTCTTAATTATATGCTCAAATTTGAAAATTAAATGGTTAAATCATTTTCACGAAATACAACCTGGAACATCAAGTGAATTTTTGAAATGAGATAATTCACTTGGAAATAAGTTTTTAAAGGACATAGTTCTTCATTCAACTCCTCTCCATTTATGTCTATTATTATCATAATCTTCATCAACCATTATCAATCCACTGCAGGATGAAGGTCTCTCCAAGATTAATCCATCTTTTCCGATCTTTAGCTTCTCTTCTCCACATCACTCCTGCACACTTTCTTATTTCATCCATCCATCTTACATGTGGTCGCTTTCTGGGTCTTTTACAATCTCTTGGAATCCAGTTTAAAATTTCAATTGTCCATCTATTATCATCTCTTCTAGCAATATGTCCAGCCCAACTCCATTTCAATCTTTTATGTTTTCAAGGTCAGTAATATTTGTTTGTTCTCTTACCCATACATTGCGTTTTCGATCTCTTCTTGTTACTCCCAACATGCATCTCTCCATACTTCTTTGAGTGGTCTGAAGTCTCTGTATTGCTCTTCTATTAAGTGTCCAAGTCTCAGATCCATAAGTAAGAACTGGTAAAACACATTTGTTAAAAACCTTCCTTTTCAAACACCTAGGCATATTTCCTTTTAGTATCAAGTTATTTCTACCAAAAGCACTCCAACCAAGTTTAATTCTATGATTAATTTCTTCCATTATGTTTTCATCTGTATTAATAATCTGACCAAGGTATTTGTAACTGTTAACTTCTTCTAATTCATCATAATCAATCTTTATTTTCATATTTTGAGCAAATCGATTAAACATTACTTTAGTCTTTTTAACATTTATCTTTAGTCCTACTTTCCTACTTTCATCTGATAATTCCTGCAACATATCCTGCAGCTCTGAAGCATTATTTGCAAAAACAACTACATCATCTGCGAAATCTAAATGACTTAAATAATCTCCATTTACTTTCACTCCTTTAGTTTTCCATTTTAATCCACAAAATACTTCTTGCAGCACTGCTGTAAAAAGTTTTGGAGATATGGAGTCACCTTGTCTTACACCTTTCTCAATGTTGACTTTCCCAGTATCATTATGTAATCTAATTGTTGCTGTTGCATTTTTATAAATATTCTTCAAAATATGACAATATCCTGGATCTATACCTTGATGATCCAATGCTTTAATCACTGAAGAAATGTTTATAGAATCAAATGCCTTTTCATAATCTACAAATCCAAAACATAATGACAAGTCATATTCATTCGTCCTTTCTATATGATCTACTGTACTAAAACCACTTTTAAATCCAGCTTGTTCTCTTGGTTGGTGGAAATCCAATGTTCTCTGTAGACGAGTTGTAATTATCTTGGTAAAATTTTTATATAAAACTGATAAAAGGCTGATAGGTCTGTAATTTCTAATATCTTCTTTATCACCTTTTTAAATATTAATATTATTACTGCATTCTTCCAATCATCCGGTACATCTTTATCATTTAGACATTTGGTATATAACTTTGCTAAAAAAATTTCTATTTCTTCACCTGCTTCTTTTAATATATCAATTATAATTCCATCATTACCTGGAGCCTTTTCTTTCTTCATACATTTAATTGCATATCTCACTTCATTTAAAATTCTGGGCAATTCGGAAGATGTAATAGATATAGGAGGTACTTGTTCTTTATTACTATATAATTCTTGATAAAAATCTTCTACCAATTTCATGATGTCATCTCTCTTTTTAGTAACAATTCCCTCTTTTTTTCTTATTGCAGATATAAATTTCCTACCAATACCAATATGTTGTTTTACATTCTTAAGACTTTTATTTTCTTCTACAGCTTTCCTTGCTAGTTCACAGTTATACTTTCTTATATCATTTTCAACTCTTTTCCGCATCATTTTACAAAATTCGAGATATTCAATTCTTTTTAATGCATCATTTTTATATATCTTCATATTCCTTCTTTTCTTCATAAATTCTCTAGTCTCAGTAGAAATTTTATTGGTCAATTGCTGCTTTTTTCTACCAGCTATTTTTGTTGCAGTTTTTAAAAGTGTATCAGTTATTTTCATATTAATTTCATTCAAATCTGAATCATCTTCAAAATCTACTAATACTTGAAACCGATATGTAAGTTCTAATTTAAATTCATTAGAATGTTTCTGAAGATTAGGAATATCAACTGTAAATATTGTTTTTCTTAATAAATTTTTGTCTCTCTAGTTTCACATTAACACGTATCTTACACCTTACTAATCGATGATCACTTCCTGTGTTAAATTTATTAAGAACATTACAATCTTGAAATATGTATTTCCTGTTAGTCAAAATATAATCCAATTCTGCTGTACCTTCATTTGGATGCTTCCATGTCCATTTCCTTTTAACATTTTTCTCAAAAAAAGATTTCATAATATAAAGTTTTTCTTTTTCTGCAAATTCCACAAGTCTATGTCCTCTCTCATTTCTATTACCATAACCAAAATTACCTACAGCACTTTCATCTTTCATTTGTTTACCAATTCTAGCATTAAAGTCTCCCATAACAATTTTAAAATGTTGTTTACTCTGATCAAAAGCCTTTTGTACATCCATATAAAAATCTTCTACTACTTCATCGCTATGAGAACTTGTTGGGGCATAAACCTGAATTATCTGCATTTGGTATCTGCTATTAAGTTGTATAACTAATCTTGCCACTCTGTCCGATACACCATCAATCTCCACAATATTGTTCTTCCACTTTTTATTTATAATGAATCCTACTCCACTTGCATTTCCAATATTTGTGCCTTTATAATAGAGTATATGTCCACTTTTTAAATCAATTGTCTCTTCACCTTTTCTTCTAACTTCACAAAGTCCAATAATGTCCCATTTAATATAAGAGAGTTCTTCTTCTAATTCTTGCAATCTTCCTTTACTTGAAAGTGATCTGCAGTTGTAAGTACCTAAATAAAAAGTCGTCATCAAATGGCAGCCTGGGTCCGCAATCAGGGGACTCTTAGCACCCTCCGCCTTCGGCTACCAACCGCTGCCTTGGTTGGTGACTTTACAGCATTCTGGGAATAAGGGCCACGCTTTATTTTTGTCTGTCATAATTATATATATATGTATTGGAAAAATATTTATCATTTACCCAAACATTCATTCTGCCTTATCAGGCACTGAGAAGAAAGACCATGGTGTTTGTCGATCTTAAACTCAGAGGTAAAAAGTCAAAAAATTTAAATGAATTTGTATATTGGAACATTCTTTTAAAAAAAATTTAATCAGCTTCAACAAGTTTATTTATTGTTGACAAAAGTAATTAATTATATAAATATTCTTCATACAGACTTTAATGTATCTACATTAACATTATTTAACAATCTTTCCAAAACAAATTACACGCATACTAAGTCATGAATATAGAAATTGTAATAATCTATATAATTTAAATTATATTACCTGTAGAACCTCTTTTTTTTTACTGCAACTTGCCTCTTCTAAGAACTTTAAAACAACTATATTATATACTCTCTATATAACAAATAATAAGTAAAATCAAATATCCATTATAATCTAAAGCAGTTGTCTTTAACCTTTTCACACCTGTGGACCGGCAAAAAATAAGAATAAGATTTCGCAGACCTGCAGAAATTTACAGATAAATTTTCTTAAAGATATAAACTGCTTAGCCTTAGATTAGCATAATTGTTATTACTGATCAAAACAGCACACTAGTTACTGTGTATTGTAATGGTGTTACTTACCATCACATGTTGAACATTCTTTCTCAAGTTGCGCAGTCATACTGTTACAGAAAACAGTACAATAACAATCATTCTCATTAATGTGCTTGCATTTCTACATTTAAACAGGCAGAACTCTCCATACAGTAGTGCCACCTGTGCCAACAAGAGTAATCAATGGATGCCAGAAGTCTTGTTCATAAAATCCATATCTAGTGCCTACTCATCCAATATCCCCTGACTAGTTTCTGGCTTGTAGCCTTCATCAGTGAGGAGCTTTGGATCTGAGAGCACTGCACCTAGATCTTAGGATCTACTGCAACCCTCCAGCAGCCACCTTTTATCTCTGCTTAACTACAAAATTATGAGAATGAAATTGAAAACACATTAATATTTTCAATCCAAGCTCAATAGCTTATATCGTCATATGGGTCTGAACCCAGTTCAGCACCCATACATTTTGGGGTCTTTAGCTCTTTAACAACCATAGCCACCACTATCCTATTAGGCAGGATTGGTGTTAAACCACTAAACATCACATGATCACCATCTCTTATACTTGCATATAACTTATTAAACAGGCATGAGATCCTAAGATCTAGGTGCAGTGCTCTCAGATCCAAGGCTCTTCACTGACGAAGGCCACAAGCCAGAAACTAGTTTGGGGATGTTGGATGAGTAGGCACTAGATATGGATTTTATGCACAAGCCTTCTGGCATCCATTGATTACTCTGGTTGGTACAGGGTGGCACTACTGTATAGAGAGTTTTGCCTGTTTAATAACAGTTATGTGCTAGTATAAGAGATGGTCATCATGTGATGTTTAGTGGTTTAACACTACTCCTGCCTAATAGGATAGTGGTGGCTATGGTTGTTAAAGAGCCAAAGACACCAAAATGTATGGTGCTGAACTGAGTTCAGACCCATATGACTATATAAGCTATTGAGCTTGGATTAAAAATATTGATGTGTTTTCAGTTTCATTCTCATAGTTTTGTAGTTAAGTAGAGATAAATGGTAGCTGCTGGAGGGTTGCATTAGATCCTAAGATCTAGGTGCAGTGCTCTCAGATCCAAGGCTCCTCACTGATGAAGTCCACAAGCCAGAAACTAGTCTGAGGATATTGGATGAATAGGCATTAGATAGGGATTGTATGCACAAGCCTTCTGGCATCCATTGATTACTCTGGTTGGCACAGGGTAGCACTACTGTATGGAGAGTTTTGCCTGTTTAATAACAGTTATGTGCTAATATAAGAGATGGTGATCATGATATGTTTACTGATTTCTACATTTATTATTTCATTGTTAAAACATGCAAGAATAAAATATTCACCTAAATGTTGGGAAATATCACAGCTAGTGTAAGTACATGACAATGATTATAGGTGTATCTAGGTGCAGCATTGAGAAAAGATTGAAGGAACATGAATTGTTATATAAGCATGTAAAAAATAAAAATAATGATGATTTAATATCTTCTTCAGTTTTCTTTGATCATGAAAAAACATGTAAATATAAATTTAAATTTAATTTTGAAAATGTGAAAATTCTTCTTGAAGAGAGAAACCATAGTAAAAGAAAAATTAAAGCGGCAATTTTTATAAACAGAAATAAAACACATTTAATAAATTGACAAGCTTCTAACATTAAAATACGAGATTCGTGGAATTTGAATTGACGTTTGCTTCCGCTTTTAGTTTTTGAATTTAATGGCAGTTGAGGCAGGTTAGAAAGTAACCGAAAGTACTTCTGTGGATTTAAAGATTGTTTGTAAACCGTTAAAAAAATATTATTTCAATTATAATTACAATATTGTTTTTAATTAATGGATATTTTATTTATTTTACATATATATATATATGGAGTTTGTCTAATAAAAAACTTTTTTTTTAATTTTGAATTTTTTTAGAAAAATAATAAAATAATTTAATTCTACCCCCTCCCTATAAACATCTGTGATAAATGGAAAAACAAATTAATTTATGTATGATTGATTATATTTTGTTTTCATTCTGTTTCTTTTTTTTAATCGGGTAAAAATGCATGAAAAAATAAATAAAAATTGTTTATGTTAATTAAAAATTTAAAACCTTATGTTGTTATTACAAATTTTCTTGCCAGTCTAGTATGGACCAGCAGAAAACTATTGTGGCCCTGTGCTAGTCCACGGACCATGGGTTGAAGACCACTGATCTAAAGTTCACTTAAAGTCTATAACAGTTGAAATTATTTTTGTCTTGCTGAAATCCTTTAGAATGTTTTTTTTAAAAAAAGAAGGAAAACTTTAGGCACTTTTATTGTAAAATCACAGAGAAGTGAGAAGAATAATTCTTGGTAGAACAATAAATGATGACATTTTATTTTTTGAATCAATCCATTATTGTAGTAAACTTTAAGAAAATCACAAATTTATTTTCCCATTTTTAAAGATGCAAAGAGGATAATTAGTAATTTCCTAAGAAGTGAAATTTGCTATTTTTAGCCATTTCTTACTTGTTTACAGAGAAATTCAATTAATTTCAAAACTGCCGTAAAACAAATATCCAAATGCAGGTATTTAGGTAATTTTTTTTAATATTTTCTTTAAACTGTAGCAGTAGACAACTTGAAATTTTCCTAATAAATGAGCAAAACATCTGAATATTTTAAAACATTCAAATAAAATATACTTTAATAAAATTAAATGTATAAATCATTCTCACAATAATTGAGATTTTATTTCAGATTTAAAATAACTTTACCTAAATATTTTAAAATGATATCTTATATTTAAATATATCAGAGAAACATAAACAAATATATGTGCATCAACACATTTAATTAACTTTAAAATGTGTCACTATTTAGCTTTACCATTATGTGTAATATAAATATTGCTTTAAGTGATTTTATTTTAACTAATTTATCCACAAATACACAAAATTATGCATTTTATTAGTGTACTGCCCCTTTTGTTTTTTTTTTTGTGTGTATGTTTTTTAAAAGTAAATCAAAATTGCTACAACAATTTCAAACATAAAAATATGGGGAGACATCTTGGATTTCTTTTTAAAATTTTGTTTAATATGGTTAATTTAAGATTTTTTTTTTAATAAGCCAATAAAAATACTTGAAGTTATGTTTATTATTGTTTTACAAATATCAAATAACTATTACAATATATATATATATAGTAACAGAATGGGCTTGTACCTCATATGAAAATAGGTTATCTAGGTTGCCACAATCAATAAGGGAGTACATCTTTGATCCTTATACCTGTATATACCACATACATTTTAATTTCATTCATAGGAAAGGAGAGGTTAAGAATTAACTAAATATTAAATATATACCTGAACTCACTTCAACCATGCCATCTCCCATTTTTGTTATTCCCAGATTTCAAACTCATGGAGAATCTGCATAATTGTCTAGTTCAAGGTATATTAATATCACTTGAAATATGGATAGGTGTGAACATGTGTAGGTGTTTAATGGTAGATGTGAATATGAAGTTATATGTAAATGGTGAAATATTTATAAATATGTAAGAAGATATGACCAATTGATAAGTGAATTAGAAAATTATACCCAGTTTTTAATTTAACATTTAAATATATTTAACAATTGTATTTACAGTGGCCAATATTTTTAACAATGAAAATATATAATAAAATTAAAAAACTTTAATTCAAGATCTATGGTTACTTTTTGCTTATAATTGATTCCAACTATTATTCCAAACACTTATTCCTCACAAAGAATAGCCATTTGATGTGCAAATTAACATAAATGAAATTTATATTATGTTCATGTTTTTCTATATTTTTATTTAAGCACGAGTGCGTGTGTGGCGCAACTGCTCCCAAAAGCTATTAATACAAAATAGCTAACTAAAAATATTAAACTAGCTGAGTGCTTTCAAAGGATCTTGCCTTCATAATCATAGCTTGCTAATACATTTAATGTTATGCAAATATATTTTTATTTGAAAATCATAGTTCATTTTATTTTAATTAACTTGGTATATTAGATTTCTATCTGTCATAGTAGTGATATGTAATTCCCCTGTTATATACTGAAGTCATGATATAGACAAAGAAGATCATTTATGAAAGAAATAGTCAAGTATATCAAACATTTAACACCACTATTAGTATAAACAAACAAAAAAAAGTATTAGTGTAATGGTATACATATATGCCGTTACATCACTTTCAAATAAAAGTGAAAAAAATCTAAATAAAATCATCTTCAAATAGAAATATATAAAAATTAATAATTTTAATAAATTAATATATATAATGCACAGACGGCAAACTAATTATATAATTATTTAAAGTTATAATCTAAAAACAAGATTGTTTTAATATAAAAGAATATAAAAAACTGTTAATTAGTTAAAGTTATTTTTAATCTTTGAATGCAAATTATTTTCTATAATGCTGTAATAGCAAACAGGCCCTTGGGCATGATGTCAGATAAAAGATCAATTAAAAAATAGTGGTGATAAAATTTTGAGTTCCCATTCTAAAGCAAGCAGGGAAATAATGATGGAAATAAATATATAGTCCACAGAGAAAAGTCATCATCGCCAATAAGAACAGCACCAAGCCAGGCAAGATCGATCATGGAATTTGATGGTAAGAATTCAAAAAGATATAAAAAGAAAACTTTGAAGTTGAGAATTAGATTTGGAATATTCTTGCTGATTGCGTATTATTTAAATATATTTATAAGGGTATTGCAGATCTCCAACATGTAGGGGTAATGCAACAAATTGCATTTTCCATGTTTGCACCAGCTGAGATGGCCTCCAGTATGATGGTTCTCAGAAACTGACCAGCAACAGATTTGTCTCCACCTAAGATAATATCAATATGGGATGGAAGAAACTGTGAACATAGTTGTGTGATGTATTAAGAACCACAAAGATAGACTTCAATATACTTGTTCCCTTGTGACATATTAGCATACAGGACATAATACCCACCTGAAAGTATGGCCCCAAAGTGTAACCATCATGTTGTCAATGGTCATAGACGTATTTCTTACACCATTGATTTTCTTATACTCTGGTTGGGATAGTAAACTGGCAAAGATTGCTATCCCCTTCTTACAAAGCATTATATATATATTTCAAGTAATTTCATTTTTGGATCATCTATTGGGCAGTGGATTGTTCCTGTCTGTTAGTGAAATTTATTAATGATCATGGGGAAGATGCTCATTCCTTCCCACCATGATTCATTATTTCTCTAATGATATCATGCTACAAATGTAAATTCCTGTTAGCATGATTATGTTATGCTAATAATCTCATTTTACATTGGTCACATTGGTATATCAATAAGCTAGCATTGGTTTAAACATGAAATTTTAGCCTAACGTTAAAAGGGATTGGGTTAGTTATATGCGTATTCTATGTAGCATATTCACACAGTAAAATATTAAAATTGTATTAAACCTATTAAATGCTTCCATCTGTGCATATAATTTAAATCAAGTAGATTTAATAGTAAATTTCATCTTCAGATGTTTGTATTAATGTGTGCATGTGTGCGTAATAAAAGGTTTTGTTTAATTAATTTTGGTAGTAACTTATTTTATATATTTTATTAATAATATTTTAAAATTAAGAATTAAAAACTTTGAATATACAGTGTGATATTTTAAGCTTAGTTTCTCCCTGAGCTAGTGACTGGGGATTTCAGTTTGATAAAAGAGTAACCTCTCCTATGTGTATCTGCCACATTTATACATTTCCTAGGTTCGAATAGCCTAGTGGTGCCCTGGTATGGCAGATGAGGTTTGGGAGATTCTATCGACCATTATAATAGTGTAATTGTACAATGTTTGGACTAAGCATGTATTAGATAAAATCTTACCTTTACCCTTTAATGATGATCCGATTTGTATGCAAGCAAGCGCTCATTGTAAACTATATTTTATTTTACTTAGACTAAAGGCAACAATATTCCTCCATTATGTTACATACTAACACTTATATTCCCCATTTTGTATCTATATTAAAGTAAAGATAACAAAAACATTTATATTAAATATACAAATAAATAAAATTAATGACATCAACCTATGTTTGGTTTTGAAGTTCATAAAGAAAAATGTCTTAGTGAATCATTCTGGTATCCTCATTAATCCATTTCAGGTATAGATGGTAAATTGGGAATGTTGTAGAACATCCATTAAGTCATTTATTCTTTATATTCTTGGAAATTCTGCTTTGAAGTGGAGAGTTATTGAATCCATTTATTAAGAATTGATTTGATGTTTCATAGCACAGATGTAAAGTGCTAGGTCAGTTCCACCCCAATTCTGACAAATTATAGTTCCATGAGTGACGACTTTCTTTCCTCAATGTTGCTTTTGCATTTAGCAATGCATATTTGTTTGAATCATTATTTATATATTTCTTTAATGAATTTTTTTGAGTGAATTAATAGCGATATTTCTTGTATTATGAGATATCCTCAGATCTAGCTAATTCGATGTATAATTTAGAATACTGACACTTCAGAAATTCGCATGATCTGAATGTACTTTCAAGGATTTCAAATTCCTCAATTGGTTAACTTTAATTCTATATGCTTGTTCTCACTTTCTCAGATCTTCAGATATTCGTTTTTAGTATTATTTCAACTCAAAAGTGACTGATGTTTTTATTTGAATTATAAATTCGCATTCTCTACTTACATTTTTGTAGGTTATTCAGCAGATGAGAAAGTTATCTCTCTTTGGAGAAGCTCGTTGTTGAAAACCAGCAAGTTCATGATTATCATTTAAGTACATTGCTGACATTATTATTAACTATATGTTATTATATGTAATGTGTTAATAACAATAAAATTTTTATTTGATATTTTTTTACTTTAATATAAATTTTCATTTCTTAATTGCATTCATTTTATCTGATCATATTTACTACACATTGTTAGAGTGTGTTAGAGTTGTATCATACTTAATAGGATAATAATTACTAAAGGTAAGTTGTCATGTACGAGTCTTATAATTTAATTGAGATATGTATTTATAGTATAATTAAGTTGGGATTTAAATGTGTGTTGCAATTAATGGTTTGTCTATTAAAGTGCTTTAATTTTTTTTAGTTTACTGATTAATAAATAATGTTAATATCATGAGTTCTGGATTCGAATTAGGTCACAAGGTGTGTTATTGGAGGAATGAAAGGGGCACATGTAACAATATATATTGAAGCGAATACTTTATCTGATTCAAAAATTTCATCACAAAAACAAAACCAACTTTTGTTTTAAAAAAGTTAGTAAAGAAAACTATTTAAAAGTTTTGTATGTAAGAATATGTGTAATAATGCACATACTCAGTTATGTTTTAAATTCTGTCATTTCTATATTTTAATAGATTTTATTTTTAAAATAGTTTCCTTTTGGTAGCTTGTTTTTTTTTTCAAAATAATTAAAGGCAAGCAAACTTTTAATTTTATAAAAAAAAAAGTATTCTAAATTTAAAAAAAAAAGTTAATTCTTTTTGAATAAAGCATTTTAGTTTTGGAAAGTTTTTATTTTGTAATTGCATTTTTGTTGTTTTGATAGTAATCAATTTTCTAATTTATTTTAACCAAAGCTGAGACTTGTTTTTACATTTTTTAAAAATTAATTAGGAATAAGATTAACCCTGGTCAGAATATTTAATTAAAATTAAATCTGAGGTAAATATTTGTCCTGCTCAGAATTATCTAATTAAAGATGTAATGGAAGATAAGAGCTCGTATAAATAGCCCTGTGATTTTTTGGACTAAGGATTCTTCAACTATTGATGTTTATTCTGCTTGTTTAGTTTTAGGCTTCAACTTTTAGTACACCAATCATGAGACTTCTAGGAATTGCCATGCTGCTATAAATTCTTAAGGTTGCTGTCCATGTCTGGGAGTCACTATTGAGAATATTACTTTGCTGTCCAGAAAATTCTGCTGAAATTATTTTATGGACTTCCAACTGCTAAATAAGAATATTCCCTGCAGAATGCTAAAACTATATGGTGAAAGAATTGCTTCAACATCATGCTGTGCTAAACCAACTTAAAGATGGATCCCAGATCCCAAATTGTCCCTGAAAAATCATGTAAGAGCTTAAACAAGAACTGATCCATAACATTGCCTCCAGCCTCCAATATAGAAAATGGAAACCTAAAGTCTTTAATGGAACTCTCCAGTAAAATGAACAGTGTGTTGTTCTGAAAGACATCCACCAGTCTTAACCTTATACCTTGAGGTAATTATTCTTTCCAGGATTTAAAAGTCTCAGCTTAGTCTTAAAAAGTCAACTATTTTTGTGATATTTTTTGCCTGTTAAATTTAAATATTTTGAGCATTTATTCTGTGTGTTATATGTAGTATTTATAGCATGTTTGAAGCTTAGTTTTAAGGTTCCATGTTTGTTTTGAATTGATTTGTCAGAGTGTGGACAGAGTTTATTTTGTAAAGCTATTTACATTTATAATTATATCACTTTCTTAATAAACGCTTGGGCAGACATAAATAATTTTCTGATTTCTTACATGTCTCCTATTGAGACTTTTAATTATTTTATAGCAGCTTAAGTTTGGCCAATTGTTTGGTTGGTGATTCACTAGTTATATGTCTGTTTTCCTTAAATCAGAGATTTAATGTTTGTTTTCTCAATTTAAAATTACCTACACTGGAGCATTTTCTACGTTTTCTAGTTTTGTTAAATTGGAGAATTAAGTTTTCTCCCATACTTCAATTCATACTCTGTTGTATCCACTTACCGTATTTGTTTTCTTGCATTGCAATTAACCTTGGAAATCTTCAACATGGTTGGCCATGCAGTAGTTCTGTGGACAATATGACATCACTAGTCAATAATCTAATGATTGCTCTCCCACACTGGTTTCATTGATTCATGCAAGAATCCTTCATTTGTTATTAATTTTTAAAGTTTTTGAATAAGAAAACAAGAGTTGCTTAGGTGAATCTTCAGCTGAAAGAAAATTCCTCCCTCCCTTTTAAAACTCTATTAGAAAGTTAGTCTCTCTGCCAGATCATTGACATTTTATTTTTGTTTGTACATGCCTGATAGAATTTAATAAAACCATGCTTATTTTCTACATATATCTCTGCATTTACAAAAAAAAAATTATATTAATTTTTAATAAATTTTAAAATTATATTAGCTAATGTTTGTCCAAGTATTATTTTCTCAATTGTCTGAACATGATGAATAAGCTCTTGCTCTCCCTATGTCTGGTCAATGCAAACCATCATTAACTTTTGGTCATGGTAAACAAATTTTCCATGTGATGTGATGTGATGTGATGTATTTTGGCTTCTCCTAAAATGAAGTCAAGAATACCTCAGGAATTATACCCAGATGAACCTGTTAGCCACTTTATTTTCCATTCCCCATTCTAAGTCTTCCCATACTCTGCCCCATCCCATTTCCACAACATAATGTTTGTCAACTCTATGGCCTTTATATCTAAATCCCCCTTATCTTTTCGCAAACCCAGCATAAAATCCAATAACTCACTTTCTGTATAGTCACTTTGTTCATACCTATTCTCCCATAACTTTATTATCTGTACCGTTTCTGCTTTCAAGCATTTACATTCAATCAACAGATGCCTAATATTTTCTATACCTTCCTTACACAATTTGCACACTAAATCACCCATGGTTTTCCATTTACATGTATATTCTCTTGTTGCTAAAGATCCCGTTCGAGCCTTAAACAATAAACTACTTTCCTTACTATTATCATAAATTAACTCGCATCCAATATTCCGTTTACTTTTATATATATTTAAACTCTTCTTACCCTCCATACTAGTTCTCCATCTCTCCAACTCCCTATTTTTTATTAATGCTTCTATTCTTTTATCCCATTCCTTACCACTATAACACTCAACAATCCTCCTAACACAATCATCCCACCTTTTATACAAGTATGCTGATATAAATTCTTTATCCAAATCTTTTGCATACCACATTACCTTTCTCACCCATCTTGTTACCTGCCCTTTACTCATAACCCAATTAAACACTATTTGGGCTATTCTTTTACTATCCATAAACTGCAACCTACCAAACATTTTCATTTTACTTTTTGAATCTCTCATATAAAAACTGACCATCCCATTTCTCTTTGAATTGCCTCCTTTGCTGTCCACATCTCTGCATCTATTGCATGTCTTCCTATTTCCCTTTGTACTTCCTTTAAATAATCTAAACCCTTTTACTAACACGTAATGCATCATTACCATATGTTAACCTTGCTACTGCAACTCCCTTCCATACAATTCTAGCTACATCATATTTATTATAGGAAAATACTGTTAGTTTCTTTACCAAACCCTTTCTTTTCTTTGCTTCATTTACCAATTTTTTCTCCCATTCATCCAAGCAATTTTCCTGATTGCATAAGATGATTCCCAAATATTTATATCTATCCACCACACTTAACTTTATATCCCCCAATAAAAATTCTACATCTTCTCTTTCCCCAGTATTAACCATCATTATATTTGATTTTTCTTCACTAAATTTAATCCCCATCTCTTTACCCACCCTTGCACATGTCCTCAACATAATTTCCATATCTTCTCTTCTTTCTGCACACAAAAAGATATCCGCAAAAAAAGACCCAAAAAAGTATATACTCCCTTGTCTCTACCCCTCTTCCTAGTCTTTCTATTGCTTTCTCCATTTCACTCAAATACAACAAAAACAAAATAGGTGGCATAGGGCATCCTTGCCTTAATCCAATCCCATTTTTAACTCTAACTGATTCTATATCCCCTAATTGATAAGTATAATAATTATTTTCATATAATTTCTTAATAATATTTACTAAAGCTTCATCCATTCCCAAATTTGCTAACCTTACCCATAATCTATTTCTATTTACTCTATCATATGCTTTCTCTATATCTATAAAACTCATATATAACGATCTACCTGAATTCCTACTCATCTCCATAAGTTGTGTAACTACAAACAAACTATCTCCTATATGCTTATCTGACCTAAAACCTCCTTGCATTTCCCCCACTACATTATTATCTTCCATCCATTTTACAACTCTTCCAGCTACCATATATGAGAAAACTTTATATAAAACTGATGTTACCGCTATCGGTCTATAATTATTTAACTTTCTACGATCCTTACCCTTTCCTTTAAATAATAATATTATTCTTGTATTACTCCAACTAGCCGGAAAAACTCTCTTCTGTGCCATCTTATTAAAACATGATAATAACTTTGCTTTTGCTCTATGCCCTAAATTCATTACCATCTCTGCTGCCCATCCATCTAAACCTCTCACTCTTCCACTTTTCAATCTCTTCCCTGCCTCATTCAGTTCATTTTTTGTGAACCTAATATTCCCATTACTAACTGCTTTCATGCTTTCTATCACTAAGTCCTTCACATCTAACATCTTTTCTATATCCATTACATATCTATTTAAGATTCTCTTTACCTCTTCTCTAGAGCTACACTCTATTCCCTCATCATCTATTACTATTATCTCTCTTTCCCCTATATTTCTCCTTTTAATGTAATTCCAAAATTTTTTACACCCATCTCTTCCACTTTTATTAATATCCTCCAACAATTTACTATTCAACTTCATTCTCTCTCTATAATTATCCATTTTAGCCAACTTCTTCTTTTCTAAGTACTTTCCCCATTTAGCATTAATATTGTTTTCACTTTCTTTGTTCTTAATAGCACACTAACTCTCATTTTTTTATTACTTTTATTCTTCTGCATATTCTCAACTAAACCATGTGATGTATTGTGGCTTCTCCTTAAACGAAGTCAAGAATATCTCAGCAATTATACACAGATAAACCTGTTAGCCACTTTATTTTTCATACCCCACTCTAAATTTTTCCATATTCTGCTCCTTCCCATTTCCACACCATAATCTATTGTCAACTCTATAACCTTTATATCTAAATTCCCTCTTATATCTTTTCCCAAACCCTGTATAAAAACCAATAATTTCACTTTCTATATAATCACTTTCTTTCATAGCCCATTTTTTTCCCTATAACTTCATTATATGTACCCTTTCTGTTTTCCTAAGCATTTACATTCAATTAACAAATGCCTAATAGTTTCTATTCCTTCCTTACATAATTTACAAAATAAATCACCCATTTTTTTCCATTTACTTGTATATTCTCTGTGATGTGATGTGATGTGATGTATTATGGCTTCTCCTTAAACGAAGTCAAGAATATCTCAGCAATTATGCCCAGATAAACCTGTTAGCCACTTTCTTTTACATTCCCCACTCTAAATTTACCCATAATCTGCTCTATCCCATTTCCACAACATAATTTTTGTCAACTCTATAACCTTTATATCTAAATCCCCCTTATCTTTTCCCAAACCCAGCATAAAAACCAATAATTCACTTTCTGTATAATCACTCTTTTCATATTTATTTTTCCACAACTTCATTATATGTACCCTTTCTGTTTTCAAACATTTACATTCAATTAACAAATGCCTAATATTTTCAATTCCTTCCTTACATAATTTACAAAATAAATCACCCATATTTTTCCATTTACATGTATATTCTTTTGTAGCTAAAGATCCCGTTCGAGCCTTAAACAATAAACTACTTTCCTTACTATTATCATATATTAACTCACACCTAATATTCTGTTTATTTCTATATATATTTAAACTCTTTTTACTCTCCATACTATTTCTCCATCTCTCTAACTCCCTAGTCTTTATTAATAAATTTATTCTTTTATCCCATTCCTTACTACTATAACACTCAATAATCCTCTTAACACAATCATCCCATCTTTTGTACAAATATACTGATATAAATTCTTTATCCAAATCTTTTGCATACCGCATTACCTTTCTCACCCATCTTGTTACCTGCCCTTTACTCATAACCCAATTAAATACTATTTTAGCTATTCTTTTATTATCCATAAACTGCAATCTACCAAACATTTTCATTTTACTTTTTGCATCTCTCATATGAAAACTTGACCATCCCATTTCTCCTTGAATTGCCTCCCTTGCTGTCCATACTTCTGCATCCAATGCATGTCTTCCTACTTCCCTTTGAGCTTTTTCTAAATAATCTAATATCTTTTTACTAACATATAATGCATCATTACCATATGTTAACCCTGCTACTGCAACTCCTTTCCATATAATTCTAGCTACATCATATTTATTATATGAAAATACTGTTAATTTCTTTATCAATCCCTTTCTTTTCTTTGCTTCATTTATCAATTTTTTCTCCCATTCATCCAAATAATTTTTCTGATTACTTAAAATAATTCCCAAATAACTATATCTATTCACCACACTTAACTTAATATCTCCCAATAAAAATTCTACATCTTCTCTTTCCTCAGTATTAACCATCATTATATTTGATTTTTCTTCACTAAATTTAATCCCCATCTCTTTACCCACCCTTGCACATGTCCTCAACATAACTTCCATATCTTCTCTTTTTTCTGCACACAAAAATATATCATCTGCAAAAAAAAGACCTGACAAAATATATACTCCCTTACTACCTATTAACGGTATCTCTATCCCTCTTCCTAATCTTTCTATTGCTCTTTCCATTTCACTCAAATACAACACAAACAAAATAGGTGACATAGGGCATCCTTGCCTTAGTCCCACACCATTTTTAACTTTAATTGATTCTATATTCTCTAATTGATATATATAATAATTATTTTCATATAATTTCTTAATAATATCTATTAAAGCTTCATCCATTCCCAAATTTGCTAAACTTATCCATAATCTATTTCTATTTACTCTATCATATGCCTTCTCTATATCTATAAAACTCATATATAACTGTTTATCTGCATTCCTACTCATATCCATAAGTTGTGTAACTACAAATAAACTATCTCCTATACGCCTATCTAATCTAAAACCTCCTTGCATTTCACCCACTACATTATTCCCTTCCATCCATTTTACAACTTTACTAGCCACCATATACGAGAAAACTTTATATAAAACTGATGTTACCGCTATCGGTCTATAATTATTCAACTTTCTATGATCCTTACCCTTTCCTTTAAATAATAACCTTACTCTTGTATTACTCCAACTACTTGGGAAAACTCTATTCTGTGCCATTTTATTAAAACAGGATAATAACTTTACTTTTGCCCTATATCCTAAATTCATTACCATCTCTGCTGCCCATCCATCTAAACCTCTTGCCTTCCCACTTTTCAATTTCTTCTCTACCTCATTTAGTTCATTTTCTGAAAAACTAATATTCCCATTACTATATTCTTTCATATTTTCTAACATTCTATCATTCACATCTAACATCTTTTCTATATTCATTACATAACTATTTAAGATTCTCTCTAAATCTTCTCTAGAACTACACTCAGTTCCCTCATCATCTAGTAATACTAACTCTCTCTCCCCTACATTTCTCCTTTTAATATAATTCCAAAATTTTTTACTTCCATCTCTTCCACTTTTTTAATATCCTCCAACAATTTACTATTCAATTTCATTCTCTCTCTATAAATATCTATTTTAGCCAACTTCTTCTTTTCTAAGTACTTTTCCCATTTAGCATTAATATCTTTTTCACTTTCCTTATTCTTAATAGCACACTTATATTCTCTACATGCTTCTTTCCTTTCTTTTACACTTTTACTAATTTTAATTTTTTTATTAATTTTATTCTTTTCAATATTCTCACCTAAAACCCTATTTGCAACTTTTTCTACTTCCTTACACCAATCCTTATACTCATCCCCAACCCACTCTTCCATTATTTCTTCAACTTGTATTTTATACTCTTCCAACTTATTCTTATCATTCACTCTCCATCCACATCTTTCACTATTATTTCTACTTTTATTTCTATTCTCCATCACATTACTAACCATTTCAATTACAATGAAATTATGATCACTAGTGCATACTTTTTTTTCATTATCAAATACCTTAATTTTCTGTATTTTATTTATTCCCTCTTTCTCTACCAATACATAATCTATTGTGTGAAATATATTATTTCTGGACCATGTGTATTGTCCCTCATAAATATTTAATAAATTTCCAATACTCAAATTCACTTTCTGACAAAAATTCTTCAAAAGCTGTCCATTTTTATTATCTACATCATCAATTTCTTCAATATGTCCATTCATATCCCCTATAACCATTATTCTCTTCCCCTTTTCTTTAAAACTTTGTATATCCTTAACTAAACATTCGTATATGTTACTATTCCACTCCAATATAATTTGACTATCTCCAGTAGCTATATAAACTATAGCCACCATCCATTCTTGTCTACCCAACCTTATTTCAAACCACAAGTGTTCTTGACATTTAACAATATTTAAATATTTTTTTGATATAACACCTATACCACCACCCTTTTTTTTTTCTTTTCTATTTATACCCTGCCATACCAACTGTTCCAAAATAGGTTCTTCTTCTTCTTCTCTTAAATGTGTTTCCACTACTGCTAATACCTCAAGCTCTTCATTTTCAATTGTTTTATTTAATTCCATCCACTTTTCTGGTTTCCTACCACCTTGCATATTCAAAAACCCAATTTTAACAATTTCTTCTTTCCTAACTACTCTTTTATAAATTCTTTTAATTCTTTCTTCTCCATTACATTTATAAATTACTTTCTTACCATTAATTTTACAAACCCATTCCTTCTCCATATCTATATTTATATCAAAATCAAATTCCTTTTGCTTACTTTTTATATTCCATCCATTCTTTTTAATAATATTACAATTTAAAAACCCACCCCCCCTTTATAAGTTTCCCGAAAAAAATTCTTTATAAATCAAACTCCCTAAAACTTCACTTCCTTGTTTTCCTAAATGCAACCCATCTTTACTATATAACTCTCTCTTTCCAATAAAACAATCCCACATATCCACAAACATAACATTATTTCTCTCACACAATTTTTTCAATCTCTCATTTATAGAACATGCCCTATCTAACAAATAACTCTTGTCAAACCTTGGTAATAATCCAACTATTCCTACTCTTCCTTTAATCATAATCAAATTCCTAATCAAATCTACATACTCATCCATTATTCTCTCTGATGATTCTAATAAATTATTAGTCCCCACCATGACATATACATCTCTACTACCTTGTTTTTTAATTTTATCTGCTACATCCCTAATTCTAGCTCCAGGCAAACATACTCTTACATACCTACTTCTATTTTCCCTTGCTATTATATCCCCACATTCTCTAATTAGTGAATCTCCTATCAATACTGTTTCATAATCTACTTTTTCTGCTCTATCTATAACATTTTCTAATACCTTCTGGTCCTCCTTATCTATTTCTTCCTTATCATTCCTACTCAATAATTCCTTTATCTCCTCACATTTTATCTCTAATGATTTTAATTTTACTTCTACATCCTTCAATTCTTCCTCTATCTTATTTATTCTTTGACTAATCATCTCCATTACACTATTACTTTCTCCACCCACTATTCTTCGACTATCTACACTTTGAAAACACTTTCTCACCTCTTTTATCATATTAATACACTGACTGCATAACCATAAACCATTTACATCCTTTCTAGTCTTATTTAAACATTTCAAGTGATATACCCCATCACATATAGTACATTCTACAACAGCATGCTTAATTTCCTTTTCCCGATTATATAAACATTTTGAAATACAAATATAATCCATTTTTTTTATTTTACGTTTTTCGAACGTTATATTTTTCTTAAAAGTAAATCTTTTAATAACAAATTTACAAAAAAGCTAATCAACAAAATAACTTTTAAAAATAAAAAAATAATAATAATTCTATATATAAAATAACAATATATAAATAAAACAAAACAAAAAATAAATAATAACTTTTTTAAAAAATTTCTATATATAAATAACGTTTTTCGAACGTTATATTTTTCTTAAAAGTAAATCTTTTAATAACAAATTTACAAAAAACTAATCAACAAAATAACTTTTTAAAAATAAAAAATAATAATAATTCTATATATAAAATAACAATATATAAATAATAAAACAAAACAAAAAATAAATAATAACTTTTTAAAAAAATTTCTATATATATAAATAACAAACTGGAAAAAACTTTAAAACAAATAAAAAACACAATTTTCAATCTTTCAAATAATCAACCGTTACAATATATATATATATATGACATGGATGTTAATTTCCATTTTCGCATCACATATCTATGTGATTTGAAATATGGATCATGTAAACCCAGTGTAAGAAGACATAACTGAGAATATCTTAATAAAAAATCAAACTATTGGAAATTATAATTGACAAATCACATTTTAAGAAATGATTATTTATTTTAATATATTTATATTTCTTTATTTTGTAAAAATAATAAATCAAGCCATAATAGTTAATTTTCATAACAGAACAAAAATAAATTTGTTCTTAATTCTGCATGCTTCCATGCTCCTCTTGTATCGACACCCTCATTTTTTCTTATCTTACCATCTTCTACTGGCCCTGAATATAGCATTGATTATTACTTTGTTTTATATATGCTGAGCCAGAAAATGTAACATTATAAACTGATGTAAGAATGTTCTATTAGCCAATACTAGCTAGGAAAATGTGATGTCCCTTCGCCCATTCGTTTAAAGTGACATCTTCTCACTAAAAAATGAATCTTGTTTTTTTTTATTAACATTATAATTAAAATAATAGATAATTTTGCAAGAATTAAACCCAAATAAGAGAGTCTGTAAGAATTGCTTTGTATATTTTTCATATTGCTTTGTTTTGGTTTCATTCTGCATTTAAAATGTAAAATAGTTAAATAATACTTATTTTATTAAGTTTTGATTTTAAAAGCCTGTATATTTTTACAAGATTACTATACAACTTTTTATTATTTTGAATTTAAATACAAAATAACGCATTGCAAGGAAATCAAGTCATATATCACATGACTTAATTTAATAAGCTTGTATTACAAATGTTATATAATGAGCATGTCAATAGCTCTTAACAAGCTTTTCAGAATATTTCTATCCTTAGACCAGCTCTGGCTTTCCTCATTGAGGCACTAGGATATTCAAGCATTAGATTTAAAGTATCAATGTTTAACTATTAAGTAGAATATAGATGTCTGAAAATTTCAGATTTTCTACATAATAATTAAACATTGGATAAAGTGCTGGGCTTGACCTGGTACTTTAAATCTAAATGTTAGATAAAGTGCTAGGCTTGACCTGGTATTGTAAATCTAATGCTTGAATATCGAAATGCTTCACTGATGACAGCCAGAGCTAGAAACCGGTCTGAGGATAGGGATATTCTGAAAAGTTTGCTAAGAGTTACTGGCATGCTCATTATATAAAATAATGTATTTAAAATTAAGTTTAAAATGCCTATATTGCATAGTCTGTGCCAGTGAAAAGGTGATATCTGATTGATTGTTTCAAGACTTCCCTGAAATCCATGTGTTATATAGGGAAATAGTTTAGTAATTTACCACAAAAATTATAAAATGCTAGCTTGCCTGGATAATAAGTTATGAAATGTTTCTGTTTCATGTTTTAACTCACATTGTAAATAACATGCATCATTAAATTTTATTTTAAATTGAACAAAATTGATTGTGAATAGTTTGAAATGATTTAAACTGTATGAACTTTAAGCTATGGACACAGAGAGAACATTGAAGTTAGTTCTAAGAAGATACAAAAGTAACTCATATTTTATGTCATAAATCATGAACCAAATATGGAAGCACCTTAAAAATTTTGTGGTGAATAGCTGAATTATGTCATTACATAGCACATGCATTGATTTATAAATTTTATTGTAGGTAAATTGGAGAAAAAAAACCCAATTCATTTTGTCACTTGGATATATTGTTTATATCTGTATTTTTATATTGGACTATTTCCATCATCTAAAATGTGTGTTGAATGTCTTTAGAAAAGTTTAATTTTATTTAAATATTCCAAATGTATTCAACTATTAGTAATATCACAGCAAACAGGTTAGTATATGCACCAACTGTTAGTAATATCACAGCAAACAGGTTAGTATATGCACAATGTTTCGAGGGGTATTTTTCTCTTTTCTTCTTCAGGTGTTGCTGGCCTAACCAGTGACAGTACTAGCATGGGATTTGAACCTGGGTTCTTAGATTCTTGATTATTGAATTTTAAAGTAACACTCTAACCAACTGAGCCTTTGGCAGGATGGAAATAGTCCAATATAAAAATACAACTAGAACACCATCATCACAAACCTTCAGAAAAATACTGTTTATATGCATGTTTTTTTTCTTTTAATTTTTGAATCTGGTTACAATTCCAAAAAAGAAAGCAGCTGTTTGAAATAATTAAAATGAATTCTAAACTAATTAGAATTACATAAAAGGAAATTAATCTTTTGGCTTGTGCTGTTTGGTTGGAAGGTTAATTTTGTTCATTGTAATCACATATATATATCCAGCATTAATCTATTAACCAATTATAGTATATTTTATTTTTTAGTATACGCTGCTTCAAGCATTTTGAAAAGAATCAAATTTTAAACAAATCTTCATAATTCTGCAGACATTTAGTTTATAAACTAAAGGTAAGTAGTTCTTTAAAATATTTAAGACTTTTATCCTTAAAAAACATACTTTTTAACTAGAGATTTTTCAGGTAAAATGACAGCTATATCATCAAAGACATTCATTAACTGAAATAATATCAATCTTTTAAACATATATACTATTGCTCATTTATTCCAGATAAAATCATTTCATAACATATAGTTTATTTATTGATTTTATCAATAATAATTATTTTTAAAAGTTTAAAAAAAATCCAACAATCATTTTTCAAATTTTTCTTTAATACATCATTATCAAATGTAAAAATCCATTTAGATTAAACTTTAAAAGTAAACTAAAGATCAGCCTTTCAAGCTAACATACATGCGCTGATCTTTAGTTTATTATAATTTATAAACATAGCGCTATATAAATAAATGCCTCATTTAAAAGTAAATTAAAATGTAAAATGTGTTAATAGCATTCATATAACAAATAGTTACTCAAGCACGTCATAAAGAAAAATATTTTTAATGTAGTTTTGGAACTTAAATGCAGAGTATTAACTCTTCTCTTTCTTTTCTCAAACTTAATATGATAATGATTTTTTTTATAAAATATTCATTTCCTCTTTATTAACTTAAGCTTTCTTGACAAATTAGTCTCAGTTATTAAAGTTAAATGTTCATTCATTCTAAGCATGTTATTTATAAAAAGTTTAAATTTTTTGCATAAATTTCCAGTCTTGTTTTAGGATATTCTTCAGCATTTGGTGTACATTGTCCCAATATTAAAATGATGATTACCATGTTTCCTAAAAATTTTTGTAGTTTTAAATTAAGTTTCAAGCAGAATCCTTTGATAGGGAGTTTTTGGTTTTTTTATTCAGTCATAATTTAAAATAGTTATAAAAATTATACTTTTTAAACACTTTTAAGAGAAAATAATAATTTAAAAAAAATACTACTGTTATAATAAAAAAATAGTGATTATAAATTTTAAATTACTGTTACTTGTACCACTTATATTGTGTTCTGTCTCGACTGGATTGAACCTTTGCTTTTATAATGATCTAACCTAATGATTTCATTGGTTAATTCTGCTTGTAAAAAAAAAACTTGCTAATTTACATAACTAAATCAATTTTCTTTTTAAAAATTAAGTTTTAAAACTATGAGTCATCATTTATTAACTCTTAGTGTGTTGAATTCATTTAAACTTGAAGATGGTTCAAGTCGCTCGAATTTCTGTCATTTTTACGCTACCATTGACATTTTACACTCTTGAAAGGTTAAAAAAAGTTCGGTAAGATGCTGCCCTCTCTTGAATTATTTTACAAGTAAAAAATCAATAAAACTTGTGGTATAGGTTTAACAAAGGTAAAATAATGCCCCTTCTTAGATTTGGTTGGCTGTTTTAAATTTTGACAACAAAGAAAATGGCTGTCAAAAACTAGAGTTACAATGTCTTTTCTTTCATTTCAAAAATGATAAATGAATGTTTTAGACCATTTTAAGCGTATTTTTTGACAAATTATAAATTATTTTGATAAAATATGCTAAAAATAAAATTATTTTAGAAAAATAGTTAAGTCTTTATAAAAAATTATTTATTTTTTCACAGCATAACATTTGGAAAAAATTACTGACATTACGAAAGCTTTTTTGTTGGTGACTAATTTTCTTTTTACGTTTTTCCTCAAAGAAATATTTTTAAAATTATAAATAGAAATTTATTTTTGAAAAAACTTTCATTCGCTTCCATGACCTGACAAATTATTAATATACTTTTTACAAATGAAACTAAAGTGAATATAATATTAAAAGATGAATATATTTTGATGCTTCAGTTTATCAATTGACAATTGAGTTGTGAATTGACCAATTAAAAGTTTGGACTTTTAGACAATTGAGTTGTGAATTGACCAATTAAAAGTTTGGACTTTTACCTCACTCGGCCAATAAAAGAATTAGCGGTTTAAGGGTTAAATATTAGATTTATTCAATACTTTAAATATTAAATATTTTTATCTAAAAAAAAAAAATATCTTTGTTAAAACAATTTAAACATTTTAATAACCCTAAAAATATTAATTTTTAAAACAAAATATTACATTTAAACAAAATAATAATAACAATAATAATTATTTTTAAAACATTATCTTTATTTTGTTAATAAGCTAAAAATCAAAGTTTTCTTTTTTTAAACTCTTGAAAGCTCATATAAACACCTTAGACCATGTGACATTTTCATAATATTCTAGACTAATATTAAGTTAATTATCATTTAAATAATATTTTAAATAAAATAATTATTTTAAACATATATAAAATATTTACTACTATAATTAAGCTATCATATTATCATAGCAACTTTTGAATATAATAAATAAAATTAATACTTTCTTTTACACTATATTATATTATTTTAACTTATATTAAAATGACTAAACTATTTAAACATCTTTATAGGCTTCTATTTACTGAGTTTGAATTCCTACTACCTATGACATTATAATTCCATATTAAAAAATCACCTGAATTTAATTTTTTTTAAAAATAGCTACACCTTATCTATTTGTATTTTTATATTGGACTATTTCCATCATCTAATATGTATATTGAATATCTTTAGAAAAATTTAACTTTATTTAAATATTCCAAATACATTCAACTGTTAGTAATAGCACAGCAAACAGGTTAGTAAAGTATTTTTCTCCCCTCTTCTTCATGTGTTGCTGGCCTGACCAGTGACACTACTAGCATGGGATTTGAACCTGGACCCTTAGATTCTTGAGTATTGAATTTTAAGGTAATGCTCTAACTAATAACCATCCTGTTTGATGTGATATTACTAACAATTGAATGTATTTGGAATATTTAAATAAAGTTAAATTTTTCTAAAGACATTCAATATATATATTAGATGATGGAAATAGTCCAATATAAAAATACACCTAGAACATCATCATCACAAACATTCAGGAAAACATCTATCTATCTGTACCAATTGCAAGGGTACAATATATATATATATGTACACAGAATCTAATGTTTCAACTGTTCTGCGGTCTTCCTCAGAACTAGTAGTATTTCAGTTCAGCCCTAGGAAAGATTGCAGGGCTATGAAAACATGAGTTCTGTTTGCATATATATATAATTAGCTATAAAGTGTTTGAAGTAAGATGTACAAATTGTATTTATGTAATAATCAATGAACTTTACTAGTGCAGTGTCAGATTGCAATTCTATTTAGTAACAAACCATCTTCATTATGTCATACATAATATTAAATTAGTGATGTTAAATGTGAGGATACTCTCATTTTAGCCACAAGATGAAGACCTTGAAAAAATAAAAACAACTATCTTATTTTCAAACCTAAAAGCACTTATGTAGGCCAACCTCAAGTCTCTTGAAATGAGAGGGTGAATATGTTAAATCATTCACTTTACATCCATTTCTTGATTATTAAAAGAAATGGATGTATACTGAATGATTTAATATTGGGATAGATCTTGTCTATCTCAATATCTAACTTATGTGTAAATATTTTATATTAGCAAAGCACAAACTTAATTTCAGGTTTTAACTTTTGTTGTGTATAAAAGCTATATTATAAATACATGCATGCACTAATAAATTTGTGTTTATTATGTTGTTCCAGGTTATTTTTAATTATAAAAAAGTAAAAAATATGTACTTTGTAACAAAAAATTATTATAATTTCTTTCAATTACTGCACTATGCTGCACTGATTGATATATATATATTATAACGATCCAAACGAAGTGGGAGATCGCATCGCACCGCACCGCACTACCAAAGGGCGCCATCTAGGCATTTGAGCCTAGAAAAATTTATAAAGTAGGCAGATACGCGCTGTTAGGATTCCACTTTATTTACATATTTAGATCGTTAGCCCATTGTCACTAGCTCAGTGGAATAGCAGAGATTTAATAATATCATTTACTAGTATATAAAAGAATAAAGTAAGCCACTGCCAGTAATTATCATACAAACAGATTTATTTATGCACATATATATAAGGTTTAAAATTATTTTAGTGATTTACATTTAAACATTTAACATTATTTTTAACTTTGATTTTACTTTAATTTACATTGAGTTACTATTATATTATAAATTTACATTTTTAATCAAGTTCGCACAGATGGGATTATATTAACCTGTTTAATATGTTGCTATAGATCGGTTACATAGATTTCAACGGTCAAAAACATTTCAAAGTAAACATAAACGATCAAAATACAAAGTTATTGATTACTGACAATTGCAGAGGGAAATATAAGAAACCCTCTAGTATTCATCGTAAGATACCTGCATCGTCACCAATAACTTAAAAGACATCCGAATAAATACCTTTTAGATACTCACCGTAAGGTATCAGTATTTGTCGAATGTCTATATATTTTGATCAAATATGAAAACGCAAACATATTTAACCGATAGCCAATCTATGCAAGCGTCTATAAACAACTTAAATTTAATAGTTTTATAGGATCGAGCCTGAATATACTATATAGATTTGCATTCGAAAATAAAATATTCTATCCCTATTTAACCCTAGGCAACACATTTCGCAATCAACCGGCGCCAATCCATCTGATACATTCATGTATTCAATGTAGCATGATACGACAACACAATTATATTGTCAGGAATGTACATCTGAACAATATGAAGAAAGAAAAACGACATTGACTCTCCACCCACAGGAATGTGACATCTGTGGGCAAGTAGATCAATAAACTAAAAACTCCATAGGAATGGGCTGCGGTCTTCTGCCGACTTACAAACCCATCCATAGGCAAACAGAGGGTGTGTGGCGTATATCTATAATCCTGCCCGTAGCGGATCTCATATTACACCTACTAATTACATAAATATATCCAATCCATTGAACCAATTCAACCACGAAATGAACAACCCAAGATTACCCTCCCTTAATTATCTTTACAAATCGATACAGCCATTCACGCCCGACTCAAGTTTAACATTTTTTTTATAATTTATTTAACGGAAAACAGAAATCATAACAACTTAAAGAACAAAATTAAATAAATAAATAAATAAATGGAAATGATTTTACAAATTAAATACATTAAATAAAATTATAACCAATTAATAAATATTGTTGGTCAGATAGAATAATATTAAAATCATTTTAAATATGAAAAGTTTTTAATTTACTGTTCATAAATTTTAAAGTTCTTACGGTTATTGAAATAGTTCATCCTATTATATTCCTGGCCGTTTAAACGTGAATTCCCACGTCGTCCGAAGATTAGTATCCGGTTGATTTATTTATTTATCCTTTGGAGATTTTGTTTTTCGTGTAGTTGGTCCTCATTGTATAAACGATGGCCCATTTTTTTCTCTTTCTTAGCAGAACTGAAGGGATTGAAGCTGTGCGTCTTTTTCAATCCCCCCAGCGCTAACACCTAGCTGTTACATCGTCAATAATCAATCAATTTCCAGTCACTAACCTATGCTTTCCAAAACTTGTCCTTTTTATATTTTTGTCAAAGGATTGAATTAACATTGCGTCATGGATGTAATGATCCTTTCGCTGAGGTCCGATTTCCCAAATGGATTTCTTTCATTGGCTAATCCGTTTCTATTGTTTTCTTTCTATCTGACTGAAGTTATTTCATTTAAATGCTCAAGGCTGGTTTACATTTAACTAATTAACAATCATTTCCATTTCTAATTAATTACCCTGTTTTCCAAATCAAAAATATATTTAAAGACAGATTTAGAGATATAATTTTATCTCCAAATCTTTTTAAAATTTAGTTTTAAAAATACCTTTTTCTTTAATAAAAATTTTATTTTAATAATTTTTATTATCTGTGCGACTTAATATATAAGAGTTTAAGACGATATTTTAATTTCAATTTTTAATTTTTAAAGAAAGTTTTTAAATGCGAACTTTTTATTTTAACTTGTTTAATAATATATATAAAAAAAAACAATGTAACGAACGTCTGTGCTCGTTACATATCAGTAAAGTTACTTAAAAAAAAATGATCAAAAAAAAAAAAATATTTTACTTAGGGTTAGTAATTACGGTATTAACAAAATTTACAAACATTCGGTTAATAATTTTACAAAAAACTATATACAAAAAGAAAAAGAAAATGTTGACCATCGCCTACCTAAGGACCATTTACGTTAACACCCCTCCCCCCGAGAATTCTATTTTATTTTATCCATTTGATTTCTACTTACGGCATGACAAACAAATTATTTAACTTATTTAGGAAGGTTGCATTGAGATAAATATGTTCCAAGATAATGGATTTATACGTGTATATTTGCAGCACAATTATAACTACCACCAACTTATTTATGACTGATTGAAATGCATAAATAGGATTACACTGACGTAAATTCCCAACGGTACTCATCGTAAGGTACCACATTTCGATCATAAACTTCCGTGGCTGTGCGCCTATACACGTTAACGCATAAATATATATTAACAAAAAAAAGACATATCCAATGCAACCTTTTGATTTTCTTTTTAATTTACAAAAATTAGTTTTAAAATTATTTTATACTTTCTTTTATTTAATATATATGCGCAATTTCTTGCTGGCAGTGCTTTTATAAAATTTAAAAATATCCGACTTATGTAAGCAGATAAAACATTCATTTTGATAAAATTTGCTCAGGGTATTTGTGGTTTATTAAAGATCGGAAATTTCAGCATTAATTCCCCTTCTCAGGGTCAATCTCTGAGGTAAGGCCACACTTGGGACGCCAATTATAACGATCCAAACGAAGTGGGAGATCGCATCGCACCGCACCGCACTACCAAAGGGCGCCATCTAGGCATTTGAGCCTAGAAAAATTTATAAAGTAGGCAGATACGCGCTGTTAGGATTCCACTTTATTTACATATTTAGATCGTTAGCCCATTGTCACTAGCTCAGTGGAATAGCAGAGATTTAATAATATCATTTACTAGTATATAAAAGAATAAAGTAAGCCACTGCCAGTAATTATCATACAAACAGATTTATTTATGCACATATATATAAGGTTTAAAATTATTTTAGTGATTTACATTTAAACATTTAACATTATTTTTAACTTTGATTTTACTTTAATTTACATTGAGTTACTATTATATTATAAATTTACATTTTTAATCAAGTTCGCACAGATGGGATTATATTAACCTGTTTAATATGTTGCTATAGATCGGTTACATAGATTTCAACGGTCAAAAACATTTCAAAGTAAACATAAACGATCAAAATACAAAGTTATTGATTACTGACAATTGCAGAGGGAAATATAAGAAACCCTCTAGTATTCATCGTAAGATACCTGCATCGTCACCAATAACTTAAAAGACATCCGAATAAATACCTTTTAGATACTCACCGTAAGGTATCAGTATTTGTCGAATGTCTATATATTTTGATCAAATATGAAAACGCAAACATATTTAACCGATAGCCAATCTATGCAAGCGTCTATAAACAACTTAAATTTAATAGTTTTATAGGATCGAGCCTGAATATACTATATAGATTTGCATTCGAAAATAAAATATTCTATCCCTATTTAACCCTAGGCAACACATTTCGCAATCAACCGGCGCCAATCCATCTGATACATTCATGTATTCAATGTAGCATGATACGACAACACAATTATATTGTCAGGAATGTACATCTGAACAATATGAAGAAAGAAAAACGACATTGACTCTCCACCCACAGGAATGTGACATCTGTGGGCAAGTAGATCAATAAACTAAAAACTCCATAGGAATGGGCTGCGGTCTTCTGCCGACTTACAAACCCATCCATAGGCAAACAGAGGGTGTGTGGCGTATATCTATAATCCTGCCCGTAGCGGATCTCATATTACACCTACTAATTACATAAATATATCCAATCCATTGAACCAATTCAACCACGAAATGAACAACCCAAGATTACCCTCCCTTAATTATCTTTACAAATCGATACAGCCATTCACGCCCGACTCAAGTTTAACATTTTTTTTATAATTTATTTAACGGAAAACAGAAATCATAACAACTTAAAGAACAAAATTAAATAAATAAATAAATAAATGGAAATGATTTTACAAATTAAATACATTAAATAAAATTATAACCAATTAATAAATATTGTTGGTCAGATAGAATAATATTAAAATCATTTTAAATATGAAAAGTTTTTAATTTACTGTTCATAAATTTTAAAGTTCTTACGGTTATTGAAATAGTTCATCCTATTATATTCCTGGCCGTTTAAACGTGAATTCCCACGTCGTCCGAAGATTAGTATCCGGTTGATTTATTTATTTATCCTTTGGAGATTTTGTTTTTCGTGTAGTTGGTCCTCATTGTATAAACGATGGCCCATTTTTTTCTCTTTCTTAGCAGAACTGAAGGGATTGAAGCTGTGCGTCTTTTTCAATCCCCCCAGCGCTAACACCTAGCTGTTACATCGTCAATAATCAATCAATTTCCAGTCACTAACCTATGCTTTCCAAAACTTGTCCTTTTTATATTTTTGTCAAAGGATTGAATTAACATTGCGTCATGGATGTAATGATCCTTTCGCTGAGGTCCGATTTCCCAAATGGATTTCTTTCATTGGCTAATCCGTTTCTATTGTTTTCTTTCTATCTGACTGAAGTTATTTCATTTAACTGCTCAAGGCTGGTTTACATTTAACTAATTAACAATCATTTCCATTTCTAATTAATTACCCTGTTTTCCAAATCAAAAATATATTTAAAGACAGATTTAGAGATATAATTTTATCTCCAAATCTTTTTAAAATTTAGTTTTAAAAATACCTTTTTCTTTAATAAAAATTTTATTTTAATAATTTTTATTATCTGTGCGACTTAATATATAAGAGTTTAAGACGATATTTTAATTTCAATTTTTAAAGAAAGTTTTTAAATGCGAACTTTTTATTTTAACTTGTTTAATAATATATATAAAAAAAAAACAATGTAACGAACGTCTGTGCTCGTTACAATATATATATATATATACCTTACATTAACACTTTTTAATAGAATTTATTTTTAATACATTGAAAAGTATTTATATAAGTTGTATATGATATTTTATTTAAAAATTAATATCAATCTTAAAAAATTGTCTTACAGAAACAATACTTAATCTTAAAACTTTTATTATTTATTACTTAGTTTGTTTTATTAATTAAAAACTTTTAAGAAAATCAATTTTCTTTCACTAAGTCTTGTTCATTATTTTAAGACAGTTATCTGTAAATTTCTCATATCTAATTAAAAATTTGGTAAATCTGTGATTACTGGCTTATCTGAGTTAAAAATGTAATCACTGGCTTGGCTAATTAAACTTTTTTGGAAAATAGGTGGAGTAATCAATTAAATTTAGTACTATATAAAGAGTACCTCGGAATTATATTTTTATATGCATTCTACTTTCAGCAGTCTCTTCTGGTTTTATTTGTGTTTGTCATCTTAGTCTGATATATGATGAATTCAGAACTTTTTTTCAGACTTCATGGTAAAAATTATGTATTGCTAAGGTACTGGGGAAATGAGCTTCACTCTCTGGTATGAGCATGTGACTGACCAACAATATAAGCCAACTATTACCATCTAAGATACCCTTGAAGAAAAGCATGTCTCAATGTTCATGAAGCAATTCAAATAATAAGTCTTTCTATAAGATTTATAAAACCAGTAAATAAGACTTAAAAACAACTATCTACATGTCTGAATATGTACATATTTATACAATTCATTTGTAAAATAGAATTTTTTTACCTACTTCTCTTTAGACTAGAACTAAAACGTTTTTATAAACTGTTTTATTAAATCAGTACCAGTAATCCAGTGATATATATAAGAAAAGGAGTAATTCTATATTTATAATGTTGTCTGTTTTATAAACTATTTTTTGTAGTGTTTCCCCAAAGGTTTGTGATGATGGTGTTTTAGTTGTATTTTTATATTGGACTATTTCCATCATCTGAGTATTGAATGTCTTTAGAAAAATTTAACTTTATTTAAATATTCCAAATATAACTATTTTTTGTATTATTATTATTAATGCTTCAAGTTGTAATAATATAAACTAGTTAGTTTCCTAGAATTTGATCTTTTTCCCCTCATAAAGTTTTTTTAAAAAAGTTTATTTGACGGAAAATTAATCTTTTTTTAAAGTTCCCCTCATCACTTTCACGATTGTTAATTGCAATCCAAGTTTCTTCTAATGAGAAGGTTTAATAGGAAAAAAAATGTTTAAATGAGATAATTTGATTTTATAGTTTTTTATATATAATCATTTATAATCCTCGAAACTTGACATGAATGTTTGCATATCTTTATAAATTATAGGATAACAGTTTTCTTGTTTATTCTGTGTTATATGCATCTGAGAGTCAAAAAATAGAAATGTGTGTGTGCATTATATATAGGGATTCTAGATACTAATACTATGTGAAGTCAGTATTATGTGGTTGGTCTTGCGATTTATTTTTCTGATTACAACTTGAAATATATGCTGTTAGTGATATGTTTATCTATATGTTATTATTTGTTTAACCTAGTGATTTATTTTTCTGATTATCACTTGAGATATTCACAGATTGATATTTTTGCATTGGATAACTGACCTTCTTTTCCATGCTTGTCTATATAGTGTTGCTTTAAACATGGGTTCTTAATGGATCTATTCATTGTTGCTCCTTATTGGTTTCTTTTCATGATTGGATCTAATGCACCTCATATAAGCTTTGCTTTGTAACAGTCTCTGTGTGTGATTACATATAATGAGGGAAACTGCTTGATTATTTATTGTTTGTTAATGTCAATATGAAAGACATGTGTGTACCTCAGAGTAAATTGTCATGTCTTTGTAAACTTCAGGAATTATTAACAACACTAAAGTAAAATTTAGGGGAAGTGTAGTATTAAACTAACAGATGTCAGATGCATTACTTACTTAAAAAGTTAATTACTATTTAAACCATATCATATTGAAATAACTCTGGTATTTAAACCCTGTCCTTGAATTGTTAATTTTTAATTGTTTAATAAACATTGTTTTGTTATTTGTTAAATTTGGTCAGCATTTTGTTTAAAGTTATCTGTGCTGCCAATTATTATTATACCAAGAATCTCTGCTCTCTATGATCTAGAGGTGATGTTACATATATGAATGATGGGATAGCTGGGTATGCACTTGTACTTGATATTCTCATTAGTAAATTATAATGCTTGTAGTCTATAGGTCTAGTGATGACCTCTGATGTAGGATATGAGGTGCCTGCTATCCATTACAATATATTTATTCTCTCATTTCGATTGGCCTATATAAGTGCATTTAGATTTGGAAATAAGATGGTAATTACAATCTGACACCACACTAGTAAAATTCATTGTTTAGTACATAGTTTAATATCAGTATATTATAATATTTCGTAAGGGTTAACAAGAATATCAAAAAAGGGATATAAAGTGCGTGATTTAATATATTCACACTCTTGTTTCAAGACATTTAAGATTAGCCTATATAAATGTATTTAGGTTTGAAAATAAGAGTCTTATTTTCTCAAAGATTTTGTCTTATGGCTGAAACAAGTGTCTGCACATTTAACATCACCGATTTAACATTATGTATATCACTCATGAGAAAGGTTTATTATCTTCTACATGGAATTACAAGATGACATTGTGCTAATAAAATTTATTGCTTATTACATAGATTAACATCAGTAAATTATAATATTTTGTAAGTGTTAATAAGATTATCAAAAGAAATGGATATAAAGTAAATGATATAATATAATCATCCTCTCATTTCAAGCCAATTAAGATTGGCCTACATAAGTGTATTTAGGTTTGAAAATAATATGATCATTCTTATTTTCACAAAGTCTTTATCTTGTGGCTGGAACAAGAGTACCCTCACATTTAACATTGTTGATTTAATATTACATACAACACTAATGAGGATGGTTTATTATCTTCTAAATAGAATTACAACCTGACACTGTCCTAGTAAAATTAATTGATTATTACATAGTTTTACATTTTTTAATATTAACATGAAGTAAATTATAATATTTCATAAGTGTTAATAAGATTATGAAAAGAAATGGATGTAAAATGAATGATTTAATATAATCATGCTTGTGTTCCAAGATATTTAAGATTGGCCTATATAAGTGCATTTAGGTTTGAAAATATGAGAATCATTATTTTCTCAAAGTCTTTATCTTGTGGCTGGAATAAGAATACTCTTACCATTAACATTGCTGATTTAATATTATGTACAGCATTAGTGAGGAAGATTTATTACTTTCTATATAGAAATTATATTTATGTAAAATATTACAGAAAAATAAAAGATGTGATAAATTCAAGATATTTGTGAATTCTATATTCACTTAGAATTTGTTATTGTGCCTTTATTAAACATTTTTTAGAGATGGAGTGCTATCCAGCATCAAGTTAATCTTTCATGAAATCATTGTGTCTCAAGATCCCTTTTTTTAAAACTCACATATGCAGTCATAATGCTTTATTTTCTTTATTTTATTAAAACCTTAAGATATGAACAAAATGTTACTGTGTAAATCTGAAAATATCCATTGAAGGTTCCTACTGTTTTGTTTAAGAATTGAGGTTCGGTTATATTCAAACTTGGCCCAAATTATATCTAACTAGTTGACCAGTAAAACTTGACTTTGTAAATTATACCATAGACTTATATCATTACTGTCTCTCTCTTAAGTGAAAGTGATCCAATTGCTGATAAAGTGTATTATCATTTTGTTTTTAAATTACTTATGTATTTTTCACAAGAATTATTCAATCATAAATATATAGATTTATGCATTACAAGGGAAATTGTAACACCCACACTTAATTGTTAATTGCTTCACTAATGTAAATAATAAAATTTTATTCATTATTATAACTTTGTCAATATTGTTTATTTTCTTACATATATAAACCTGACCATCACCTGTCAGAATTTCTTTAATGAGTCTCAATTTTACCTGACCCACCAAGCATACATAAAGCATTAATTCTCATGAGGTTTGGGGAGTGTCACTTGCTAGTAATCTGGAAGGGTAGGTGAGGTTTGAACCCCCTCTACCTATGCCTCCAGGTTAGATTAAAGCAGCTCTACTTTTCTTACCATTATAATATGTATATATTTATTATTTAATTTTTATCCATTTGTTAATAAATTTTGAATTAATTTGAAACAAATAAGCTTTTTGATTGTCATTCAATTTTCTGATGCAAATTTATTGGCTAATCATATTTGGATGAAACAATATTCACTAACTGATTATACCACATAATTCATTTTTATGTGCAACTTTTGGAATATAAGGGAGGCTATGCCAATTTTTCATTCTTTTGTTGAGTTAGACAGGGATTTCTTATTTTGTTATAAAACTTCTTTATAGTGTCAACGATTGTTATAATTGTATTTTGAAGATTCTCTATATGCTCCTTGATATTGTTTTTTATCATATTTATATATTTACACAAATTGTAATTTTTATGTAGAAAACATTTTTAGACTCACATATTTATGTAAAATGGGAGTTATTGATCTGAAGTAGATCACTCCTTTTATATTTATAGGTTTAAGCACCATATTAACTTTGGATGTATAAATCCAGAAATTTAATTCTTTTGTTACAGACTCTATATCCAGGGTCAATGAAAGGGTTGATGCTTGTTCTAATTTTTTCTATATTTTATTATTGTGTGTCATTTGAAAATACAAATGTGCCATCAAGGTGTCTAACATATGTTATGTCTGGTTTTAAAGACACAAACTTAGGATTAATATTATTTTCAAATTTTTGCCAAGAATACGCTTCTAATGATGCCACTAATGAGGAACCCCATTGACTATCCATCATTCATCTTGTAATATTTTTCCATTTGCAACTGCTGTGAAGTCTTTATTTATCCACTTTAGTATTCCAAAGAGATTTCTTTTTTGAGAGGTCATAATTAATGCTATTCAGTAATTCACCAATGACTTTGATGGATTCTATTCTAGGCACTGCTCATATAATTTTTTTATATCCAGTAATGCAATTTTGTTATTGACATTTATATGTGTTTTTAATTTTGTTAACAAATTCATCCAAGGACGTCACTGAATAGGCACTGAATCCCAAGTCCTCAGTTATCCATATAGTGATAGTTTTACCCATTTTGTAAAAGTATGCCCTGCCAAAATCAATAATCAAGATCAAATGGTAAATTTTATTTGTGTAATTTGGTATTTGTAAAAATTCTTGGAATAATTGTGGCTAAGGGATATATCTTAAAATATTACTCCATTGTAAATGCCCTTTCACAATGCTTTTTAAGGATTTCTGTAATAAATTAATCCTTTATCTATTTGAGATTATAGGAAGCTACATGCACAAATTTAAGGTTTTTAATTTGTATGTTTAGTTTTGTTCGATACTCTTCTCTAACCCTCATTTCACATAAATACATGGGTTATAAAGATTTTCTATATAGAAATCACAATTTGGGTAAATATGAATTTGATAAAAAAACCAATACTGAGGAGTATATATAAAGGATCTTCAAAATATAGGATACAATTATAACAAAATCATTAACACTATAAAAAGATTTTACATCAAAATAAGTAACTCCTATCCAACTCAAAAAGAGGAGTCAAAAATAGATTAGTCTTCTTTATATCTTAAAAGTCACATATAAATTGAAAAAAGATTTGCAAAGATAAATTCTAAGTAAGCCTTTGAACCCTCCATCACTGAACCAATTAACTAACAATTCCAATTAACTAACAATTCCAATGACAAACTATTTAATGAATCTGCACATGAAGTAATCTATAAAATTAGATGCCACTAAACTGCATGTAAATTAGCATATTATGGGGAATCATGGGATAACTATTCAATTAGGTTGGCCCAACAGAGATATTTATACAACAAAGCCTTAAAAAAATACTATCAATATTTGCTATGAACAAAAAGCTTCTCATAGATTTAAATTATCAAAAGCAAAAAATATATGAATGGAGACAGAGAATGGAAGTGGGCTATATGAATAAATTTTAATATTTTGAATAGCTAATTAATTACACTAATATCAAGACAACTATAGAGTCATTCATTATAAGCTATGAATATGATATATCAAAAGTATATTAGGCAGTAATAAAGTTGAATATTTTTAAAAACCTACCTTTTCTGATTATATATTCATTAACAATCATTTAAAACAAATTTTACAAATATATTTATAATATATACAACTGTTATACATTCGACCGATACTAGTGGTGAGCTATAGTATCTAGTTTCCATATAACTATTGACAGAAGGGACTCAGGTACCCTTCTAGATTTACTGAATACTTACAGCTATACTGTGATAGCTTGGTTGATGTTACATTTAAATTTAGAAGCATTCACTTCTAGTGTGAACTTACCCCACTGCTTTAGCCATATGTGCATTCTTCCATTCATTCCTGACAGCAATTTGTTGTTGCCTGACTTTATTTCCAAATGGACTGCTTATTTATAAACAGATCTCCATTCATAATAAGAGCAGTCAAATTCATTGAGTAACATCATCTTTTGGAACTCTTTCTGCTATTGTATAAATCTTATCTATTTATATACCCATTGATCTGTAGTGAGGAATGCTCAATCTGATCGAGATAAAATGAAAACTGGACCAGTACATGAGTTGTAGATAAGTTGAGCTGTAACATTCCATCTCTTTTGCTAAAAGTAGCCCTGGAGAATCTAGTACCTGAAATATTTTGATGAACACTTTTGTCACTTCCTGAATTCTTTAAGTCTGGTTCCATTATTGTAAGGTTCATTAATATCATCAGTTGGTACAGTGTTTTTATCAACAGTTCTGGTGTAAATTCTTTACTGTTGGCCTAGTTCCTAAAAATTTTTGATGAACACTTTTGTCACTTCCTGAATTCTTCAAGTATGGTTCCAATATTGTAAGGTTCACTAATTTCATCAGTTGGTATATTATTTTTATCAGCAGTTCCAGTGTCTTCATTTGTAGATCTAGTGATTTATACCTTGTAAATTCTTTACTGCTGGCCAATGACTCTTCACTGCTGGGGTGACTTTTCACTGCTGGATAGTCCCATAATTCAACCTTCATTGCTGCATGCCTGTGATATCTACTGTTTGAGCAACCACTGTTTTTGCAATCCTTTTAATTTGATCACAATTGCTGAACCTATTTAATGATTCCACTATACATCGGACTTAGAACTTGGATGCTTATCTGCAGTTTAGCATTTCTATTTTCATGATCATGTCTACAAGCCCTCAGAGATGACCAATTTGAAATACTATTCAAACCCAATTTATACTCAACCAGATTTGGGTAGACCTTTGTTGACATTATTTTTGTGACTTGGTTTACACTCATCACTCTAAATCCCAAGTGATAGGTCTAGTCAAGGTGTAATAAATTGTTATACTTACCAGCATACACAATAAGAAGCAAACATATTGTTGTAGGTAAGCATAGTAATTTTAACTCTTCATTGACTCAAGATTGATATTTGATTGGATGCACATCATGATTTTTTTATATTAATGATGGCCCACATTTTTTGGTACAATAGACACTGCAGACCCAGTACTCAGTTCCATTGTTATTCATAGAGACTAAACACTCCAGACAGTAGTACCACTCATTGCAAGCCAGTGTAAGCAGTGGATGCACAAAATCTTCTAGCATCCATTGATTACTCTGACTTGCATTGAGTGGCATTACTTATGGAGAGTTTAGCCTCTGTGTAAACAGCTTGTGTAAGCATAAAGAATAGTGATGATGTAATGTTTAGTGGGTCCTATTGTTATTGACATGATTAATAATATTTTTGTATTTGAAAATTGATTTGATTTTATATTGCCCTTCTAGTTCCATTCTTTTCTGACAATTTTTTTTTAAATAAACAGCTTCTGTAAAACTGACATGCTTACAAAATCATCACCCTATAATGTAACGATAAGAATTGTCCCTCCATGTAACAAAATCTAGAATACAGGCAAAATACACTAAAGCTGATCAAATATGGATGCTGGGATCCAGAATCCAGCCAACATTCAATCCTTTCAACTGCTCAATGATCTAATACCCTATGGAAGACACTTCTCAAATTACACAGACATTCAATTTAACCATGGTCCGGCAGTCACTCGGGTGAAACAAAGAGACTCATAAATTGACTAACTTAACATTGATTTGGTCAGATATACACACATATGACTAAGTGATTAAGTAATATATCAGTGATTGATTATGAAATCTAACAGAATGATCTACATATAGATATAATGATGTATGTGCGATTAACTCTAGAGTTGGATAAAATGAACTCATGGACAATAAAGATATGAAAATGAGTTATAATTTTAAATATTATTAATTTAATAAAAATAGTAAACCCAAATATATACAAAATTATGTAATGAGAATGTGAGATATTACACTCGCAGGGGACTTAACTAATGAGATTAATGTCACATGTTAAATGTTCAATAAAGTGTAGTGCGGTATTTAAGTTTATGCCTATATCAATATGCCAAATTTCTAGCTCTTGTGTAGTCTGCTAAATCATACGGAACTTTATAGCCAAAGTTATATAACTAACTTAATAGCGCTCCTATGGCATCTATCTATATCAAGTTAAGTCGAGCACATAATCAAGCTCAGAGATACTCAGGTTAGTGTGTTAACCTAGATTAGGATATATCCTGATGCTAGATAAGCATTTAATATAAAGGGAGAGAAAACTGGTTTATAATAGGTTTACATATATATATATATATATATATATATGGCACATACCAAAATATTAATAAAGCTAAAAGGTGTGAATGGGTCATTATTCATGGGCTTCAGCATCGAATGCTCGGTCGCCCTACAACCGCTCAACTTGCTACAAATAGAAACATTAGTAGTTCATGGAGTCAGATAAGCATTAATTATGAATAATCTAGGTCCTTGTTCCCTAGTTCTAAAAGAGTGTGCTTTACCTGAACTAAGTGGATAAGTGTGACCTCCACCAGCAACTCATCAAGAATCACGCAGCAAGAAGATAATTGCACATTGCGTACTTAGTAAGGACACATCCGCAACTTATACATATATATAATGCAAATACATAAAATTATATTAGCATGCCTTAAAATTAAATAGCGTCTATTTGCACATCTATATAATCCAGTTCTCAAATTTAGTATTTCAAATGTACTATTTAGGGACTAAATTAATTAGTAACCTAGTTTAATATTAACACCTATATAAACAACATATATAAACGTAAGGAGGACAAAGCATATTTGCGGAGTAATTACAAATAAAACATTAAAATATGCTTTGAGAATATCTCTGTGGCTAGTTCCTATAATGTAAGAGTTACATATATAAATAGTTATAATTCATAACTACAGTTAAGCAAACTATAATTTTAACTAGAGAATGACTGATTATTGTAATATTAATACCAAAAATTAATCAGTAAAATAATATGATCTCGAAACAGCGAGTGAGAAAGAAAAATAATAATTCAATTATTTAATATTTATTATAGCGAAGATTTGAAATTATCTTCACAGATTGATAAGCTAAAATTATACTTATAAATACTCACGGTTTCGAGTTATTTGGCATATTAAATACATATAATATTAAAATGATAAAATTGGAGAATAAATTAGATAGATTAGAAATAGGGATAAAAGACTGCAGAAAATTATACATTTCGTTTAAAATAGATTATTAGAGTTTTACATTTTAACAGAGAATTCAATATCACAAGTTTTATAATCAGACAAGATTTAAACATTAGCATTTAACAGTTTTCTTTGCAGATTTTAGGAAAGGTGTTTGGGAAAGGCAGATTTAATAAATAGCTAGTTTTTAAAAGAAAGATTTGAAAGTCACAGTTTATGAACAGAGCTCTGAGTGAAAATTTATCAATTTACCATTCTATTGTCTTCATCGCAGTTCTAAGCACTTGAGAAGATAATAAGTTGACACTTTTCATGATAATTTAAAGTTAATGGAGGTTTTTCCATGGGGTGCTTTGCTGGTGTATGGCATTATATTTTATCGGACCAAAGTTCTTTTCCATTCCCTGGCTAAGAGCTGAGAGGTGAGAGATTACTGGACTACCCCACCATTTTGAAGATAAAATGGACGTGGGTTCTGTTTATAATTTACTTACTATATATATGATCGATCCTTGGCAACAAAACTTTAAGTATTTATATTTTTCTAACTCTGGCCACTTGTTTAATTTTATAAGCTTGTCTGCATTTATTTATTTTAGAAAAATATATTTAATTGCTAAAACTAGTAGAAAAATCCATTTATTTATTTTAGAAAAACACTTTTAATTATGACAACTAATTTAGATTTTGCTTTTTTTTACTCTTTTCCTCCTGTTTATTTTGACAGTGCTATAAAATTCTGCGAAATTGTTATTAACATTTTAGATTTATAAAATCAAGTTCATGCTATTTTAGGACTATTGCATGACATAATTTTAAGAGTTGTTTACAAAAAAAACCAAGTTGCTTTGATAATTAGTAGAAAACTAATTTTATTACCATACATGCAGAATAACAATGGAAATGGCTTATATACATATGCGATTTCAATAACATAACAATAAAATTGGCTAAATAATTTAAACTAAAATATTTCTTAAACTAAAAATATTTCAAAATGAATACATATCTGTAATCTATATGTATACTATTAAATTACAGACTTACCATTCACACACACACACACACACACATATATATATATATATATATATATACGTGATTTTGAATATACTGTAATTTGAGGTTGTTTAAATGGATACTCTGAGAGGGTTTAAACCTGGCATAGAGATAGGTGTGAGGGTAAAATACATGATACAGGCAGGTGAATAAACCTGACTGTTTCAATAAGTGTGTGCATATTTTGGTTTATCACCTCTGTAACAAAGTTTTTCATTTGTTTTTGCCAATTTATTCAGGCAGTTTTTATTATTGTTAATGGAATATTTGTTTGACACCAATTGACACATTTTATACTGTAGTCTATTTTCTTCAATGGAGCTGCCTGACTTGCTATCAACTCAGTTAGAGCTCATGAGATTCAAAACTTGATATCAGAGTGCATGAAAAGCTTGATTCTAAGCTTGTGATCTTTCATTCCACAAATGAAATGATCTCTCAGATCTTCATTCAAAAAAAAATCCCTTAATTCACAGTTGAAAACAAGTTTTCTAAGTTTAGTGGCAAAATCTCACTTTCATTTCCCTTGTGTTAAGGGTTTTGGACAAAAAAAGTTTGATAGTAGAAATAATGCTGTGCTTAGCTCATCCAGAAGTATCTGCAGATCATCGCAAATGTGGATAATTTTACTTCGGGCTTTTAATTTGATTAGCTTGATTATAGGAAAGCAATCTATTTAGATTGGTCCATTTTCAGAATAGGCCTTAACTAACTCTTCTAATGCTTTTAATTTGATTAGCTTGATTATAGGAAAGCAATCTATTTAGATTGGTCCATTTTCAGAATAGGCCTTAACTAACTCTTCTAATGCTTTTAATTTGATTAGCTTGATTATAGGAAAGCAATCTATTTAGATTGGTCCATTTTCAGAATAGGCCTTAACTAACTCTTCTAATGATCCAATTTTGCCATTTTCAGTTTTTTTTTTCTATCGTGAGAAAAAAAAATTATCTGTAATCATTCTTATTTGAATCATTACTTTTTATTGATATACTAATAATGTTAGTCAATTTTTTATAATTAATCTTAAAGATGTAAATAACTCATGGGGTAAGATCTTGTCACTTTAAAACTTTTTCCAACCATGGAGAAAAAAAAAGTTTGTGAATCTGTTGAGCTCACAGGAGCAAAACATTCTGACTGTACTAAATCAGTTATGTTTTTATATGAATTGTAATAAACACAGACTCATATTACTTACTTAAACAATTATACAAATACATTCACCATATATACAACTGTAATACCTTTGCATGATGCTGTCAATGAAGTATTGTCTAGTTGCTGTGCAACTATTGAAGGAAGGGACTTCAGTGACATTTCTAAGGTTACCTAACATTTCCAGATATACAATGACAGGTTGTCTCAGGTATAGGTATGGTAGCATTTCCAGCTGTACTGTGACAGGTTACTTGATGTCAGATTAATATTTAGCAGCTTTCAGTTGTAGCATGAAACTGCCTTACTGCTTTAGCCATCCAGTGGATAATATGCCTACTGTCAGACAGTAATTTGTTATTGATTGACTTTTCCTCCAAATGGACTGCCTATTTATAATCAGATCCTTCTCCATAATGAGAACAGTTGGATTGGCTAAACATCATCACATATTGGCCTGATTCTGCTATTGGATATATTGTATCTATTCAAATATCCATTAGTCTGTATTGATGAATACTCAATCCCATCAAGATAAGTTGGAATCTGGACCAGTATATTAGTTGAAAGTAAATTGAGCCATAACAAATTGAAAAAATATCAAAGGATATATATATGGCACATCTTTGTTGATCTCTAATAAATCGTTACTATTAGCATGTTCACCATATAATCCTATCGTTGATAGCATCATAAATAAAGGAATTCAAAGAAAAGTGATTGAAAATTGCAAGCATTGTTTTATATATTTCCATATTTTATTAATTACATACAAGGTTATCAAAGCATATAATTATAATATTTTAAACGGAACTTCTGTAATTAAATGTGTTTATTTGAAACTCTCTCTCTCTTCAATATTAATCTTTACTTTACTGCTTAGATTATTTAACATTTAGTTTATGTTTTCATTATGTCGTGTTGATATTTTTATATTTATTTTTTCTTTTTTTTTAAATGTATATTTCTATAAAAACAAATACTGTATACACTTAAGCTTTCTTCTTCCTTTTAAAACTGAATGACAAATTATTACCATATGGTCATAATTTTTATTTTAATTCTTTTTACTGCATTCACGAAACTGATAGCGTCGCTAATTTTTCTCATTAACTTTCAAGTCTATCATGAATAAGTTACATTTATTTTAACAATGTCAGTTTAAAACAAATATATATAAAATTAGTCATTGTAATTTGGAATATTTTCACTTAAGTTGGTGAAATTCAACTCATTTGAAGAAATGTATGGTATTCATTTAAAAAAAAGTTTTTTTTTATTATATAAAATTAAAAGCTAATTAATTAAAAAAACAACAACAACAACTAAACATATGTGAATGTAAGTAAATCATGCTATATGTCTGTGCATGTGTATAATATATACTTTTTGTTTTATTTTAGATGAAACTCGATAGAATGATTACGACAAATAGAATAATCTAATCGTTTGTTCGTCGCAATTCGCGTGAAAATTCTCATGAATTCGATCAACGGAAATGACAGAATATTAAATTAGGAATTATGGATTTTGAGATCTAGAATCCAGTTACTCTAAATGTTGCAGATCATTACCACAAACGAATAAATACAAATGGAAGTTAGCAAATTAAATTGTCATAAATATATCTGTTTTTATTCTATAGTATATATATAGTTTGGTACATCGTTAAAAAAAAGTTCTCTTGGTGTAGTGGGAGCACATTTATCTGCCATACTCAAGACATCTGATATAAATTGGGACTGGTTAAAGCATGAAAACTTTTTAAAGTCCAAAAGGTTTAGAATTTTTCTTTCAAGAAGCCAATCCAAAGTTGACTATCCGAAGCAGATCAATAAATGAATGTAAAGCTGTTTCTTAGTTGCAGGATGAAATAACAATGGAAAGATATTAAAATCCTCACCATTTTGCATAGTGGACTGTTGAAGAAAACTTTGAACTGCATGGGTACTAATTAAAGATAGTTCAACCTTCTCACCATAATAACATTGAATGAATAAAAAAAAGCAAATTAAATATTGTATTATTATTATTACATAATTTCTGCATAGTATTGTTTGTATTAATATTATTTGTTTCACTACTACTGCTACTACTACCACTGCTACTACTACAACTACTACTATTATTACTATTAGCTACTCATAAAGTAGCACAAGACAAAAACCAAAGAGAAAGCCAAAGAATATAACATTTAAAGCTAGTTTTTTAATGAATGTATACATCAATCTATAACCCACAAATGCTTATTATATCACATATTGATTGATCTTTAGTCTATTATTTAATAATTTACAACTCTATCTTTTCACTTCTGCAAAGTACAATATTTATAGTAATTATATAATATACAAATTTTGCATATAATTTATGCATGCATAATCTTTATAATATATATGTAAGATACAAATTTTATGTATAATTTGTATATGTGTATATTTTTTTATAACTATACAATATACAAATTTTATATATAATTGTTGTGTATGTAATTTTTTATAGTAATTACATAATATGCATATTTTATGCATAATTTTTATTATCAATTTTGGTGTTTTAACCGGCTATCCCTTCTAACTGTCACATCCGACATTTGAAGACTTAAACAAAATATAATAGATCTTAAGAAATGGACACGTGAGCCATACCGTAGACTAGATGGAATGACTATGGCTGTCTAGTCATGATAACACCTGTAGATAACATTTAAATACTATCTACCAAAGGAAAATTCTAATACGAATTATTTATATAAGTATTATTTGTATGACGCAATTTCTAAATATTGCGTGAATAGGATTTAAGACAATGAAATGAAAGTTTTATGGTGGCCCTTGTCTCTGGAGTAAGATCTAAATAAAAAATATCTACGGGAAGAATATATTTATGAGCATCAGTTGATCACTGACCTCAAGCGCCAAACTCACTATTACAATGAGAATTATATTTTCCCGACTAACAAGGTGCCTGACCCAAGCTAGTTCATTCCCAGGATTGGGAGGAAAACCTATCGGATGAACGGAGATCATAACAAAGAAATGTGGGTTTACATGTAACATATAATGAAATCATAAACATGTCTGCTCACTTCAGACATAGTGGAATAATTTGCATTTTATTTGGCAGGTAAAATAATAGAATGTAAATGATAAATAATAGATAACTATAACACCAAGATAAATATATATAAAATTTTATTATTAATATTTAAACATAATCTATATAAAATCAACTCATATCATTCCCAGTTAAAATATATAATAAATTTCCCAAACCATAAATGAAGTAATAAAATATTTAATCTAGAACAAATAAATATTAATTGATATATAAAAAATTTAGTATACAGTTATACACAATAGTTTCATGCTATGAACTAATTTAATAGAGTCATTACAAGGGTAGCCATAAGCAATTCCGAGTTATATATATAAAAAAATATAGTTCACGTTACCTGACAAACCCCGGGGTGTGGGATCAGAATATAATGAATCACGTAGTGTATCGGGTTGAGTTCCATGAGCTTGTAGCATTCGAAGTTTGCCTTATGAGAGCGCGATACTAAAAGTCCGGCATTAAGATGTACGTAGATGATGGATGAGTCACAATTGAAGTTCTCTATGATATAATTTTCAAAACGAATTTATTAATATTTTGGATGCATGATTCACTCCTATTTCATCCTATGTTAAGCAATATGGATCATTAACGAGGTTCCCAGGTTCTTCTGTGGGCAGGCCATGTAGAGTCAGTTCGCATCGGCTGCAGATGGTAGAGCCCTTCAAGTATTGGCACTTACCCGATCATTTTAAACATTTTCATTAATATATCTCCATGATTCTCTCTTCTCTACGATTACAATCTAACTGCCCTCTTTTTCTAATTAATTAATTTTTTTTAATTGCTTTGTCCTTTCTCAGAAAAAATAATTTTATCAGATCTCCAATCTAGTTCTTTTTCTTTGAATACTTTTCCTTTTCCAAATTACTTTTTACTTCTTTATTTGTTATGTCCATTGTCTAGTGGTGCCATCATTCCTGGTATCTTTTTTTATTCGCAATACATTCTTTAGCTTTTCTTGGAATTTTTCTTTTTTTTTTGAAGTAATTAAGGATTGTTATACAATCCAGAATTGCCTGGAGGCATATACAATATTTCTTTTCACTACCCTCGCTAATTTGAGATATGATAGAAATTAAAATCAATATTTTAGACAATTCTAAACAATCTATATAAAAATATTTGCATACAACTGTATTTTTGCCAATTTATAATATTTTAAAAATAAAACATTCTACAATAAACAATGATTACTAATTAATCCCTTCCCCATTTATTTTCTTAAAAGAAAAAAAAGACTTCAAAATTTAATTCACGCACATATATATGTCTAATTTTATATATATATTTTAACCCTTTAATGACAGCTGGAATAAATACTTGTATTGAGGGTAATGTGTATGTGCTTTTCCACTTTCTTGTAACAGGGTTTGAACATAGCTACTGTTACAGTGTATATTTTAATAATGTATAACTTTTATAATAACTACATAATATGCAGTATTTTTATATTGAACTATTTCCATCATCTAATATGTGTGTTGAATGTCTTTAGAAAAGTTTATTTTTTTAGGTAAATATTCCAAATGCATTCAACTGTTAGTAATATCACAGCAAACAAGTTAGTATATGCACCAGCTGTTAGTAATATCACAGCAAACAAATGTTAGTAATATCACAGCAAACAGGTTAGTATATGCACAATGTTTCGAGAGGTATTTTTATCCCCTCTTCTTCAGGTGTTGCTGGCCTGACCAGTGACAGTACTAGCATGGGATTTGAACCTCGGTACTTAGATTCTTGATTATTGAAATTTAAGGTAATGCTCTAACCAACTGAGCCATCATGCCAAAGGCAACAGTATGTAGTAATTTCATATACTTATCTATGAGGTTCCTCCTGATTTCTCCACTTTTTCCTCAGAGCAAAGTTGATTAGTGGTTTCCATACATTATGTATAGTCACACTAGGTTGGCTTATGGGATTTTTTGCCATTGCCATGTGAGCAGCTTCTTTAAATTTTCTTCTTTGTACCCTTTCTTACTTTTCCAATATTTTTGTATTTTTTCAATCGAACATATGTTCATTGGTCCATACATAGTCTGCTATCTTAGACACATCTGTTTTCTCTCTTCTAATCATCAGTTTATGTTCTTGCAAGTGTTTTTGAATGGGACAGCTGGTCTCACCAATATATGTTCTTCCACATTCACATGGTATTTCATATATGCAGTTTTTTCTTTGCAGCATTTCAAGTTTAGGCTTTGTAGATGTTAGAATTCCTCATAGTGTGGTATGGCTCTGGAAAGCTGTTCTGATGTTATACTGATTGCAGATTTTCCTTAATTTGTCTGCTATTTTTGGAATGCATGGATACACTACAGTACCAATAACTGTCTTTTCTCTTGATGGTTCTTTTTGTTGTCTATTTAATGTTTTCTTAATAACAGCAGCTGTTATTAAGAAAACATTAAATAGACAACAAAAAGAACCATCAAGAGAAAAGACAGTTATTGGTACTGTAGTGTATCCATGCATTCCAAATATAGCAGACAAATTAAGGAAAATCTGCAATCAGTATAACATCAGAACAGCTTTCCAGAGCCATACCACACTATGAGGAATTCTAACATCTACAAAGCCTAAACTTGAAATGCTTCAAAGAAAAAACTGCATCTATGAAATACCATGTGAATGTGGAAGAACATATATTGGTGAGACCAGCTGTTCCATTCAAAAACACTTGCAAGAACATAAACTGATGATTAGAAGAGAGAAAACAGATGTGTCTAAGATAGCAGACCATGTATGGACCAATGAACATACACGTTCGATTGGAAAAATACAAAAATATTGGAAAAGTAAGAAAGGGTACAAAGAAGAAAATTTAAAGAAGCTGCTCACATGGCAATGGCAAAAAATCCCATAAGCCAACCTAGTGTGACTATACATAATGTATGGAAACCACTAATCAACTTTGCTCTGAAGAAAAAGTGGAGAAATCAGGAGGAACCTCATAGATAAGTATATGAAATTACTACATACTGTTGCCTTTGGCAGGATGGCGCAGTTGGTTAGAGCATTACTTTAAACTTCAATAATCAAGAATCTAAATCAGAAGGAACCTCATAGATAAGTATATGAAATTACTACATACTGTTGCCTTTGGCAGGATGGCTCAGTTGGTTAGAGCATTACCTTAAACTTCAATAATCAAGAATATAAGTACACAGGTTCGAATCCCATGCTAGTACTGTCACTGGTCAGGCCAGCAACACCTGAAGAAGAGGGGAGAAAAATACCTCTTGAAACATTGTGCATATACTAACCTGTTTACTGTGATATTACTAACATTTGTTTACTGTGATATTACTAACAGTTGGTGCGTATACTAACCTGTTTGCTGTGATATTACTAACAGTTGAACGCATTTGGAATATTCACCTAAAAAAATTAAACTTTTCTAAAGACATTCAACACACATATTAGATGATGGAAACAGTCCAATATAAAAATACAGCTAGAACACCATCATCACAAACCTTCAGAAAAACACATAATTTGCACATTTTATATATAATTTATGTGAGCATAATTTTTGTAATAATTATATAATGTGCACATTTTTTTTATTGAATATATTCTCATTGTAGAACTTTATTTCATGGTCAAATCGTCATGGTCAGAATTATATAAATTATTGTATACTTTGCAATTTTTACAAAGGTATGGGTGTGTGTGTGTGTGTGAATGCATGGGCAGATAATTTGTTAATTTTCTTTAGGGTTTATGATTACAGTAAATTAAATAACTCGGTCAATGTTTTTAATATACAAATTATACTTTTTACATTATTTTGTGCGGGGGGGGGGGATATGACTGAAATAGAAGAGAATAAATCATTTATTGATTTAAGAAATTATGTTTTAATTCTACAAATAATAAATTCGGGTAAGAATAGTTTTCATTTTTATCCATTATTAAAAGTTCAAATAGATTCTCATTTTCTTCAACTTGTAGATCAAAATTGGAAAAACACTGTGAAAAAAAAGCTTAGAGTTCTATTTTGATATCTTTTCTACTTCTGTAAGTCTAAGATTTGAAATCTCATTAGTTATAACAGTGTAAACTAAGAGTGCCTCCTTTTCTATCAACATCCAGAGATTTTATACATTTGTTAGAAATTTTCAGATCTTTTGTAAACTAATATTGGTTATATATTAATTTTGTGCCAACAATAAAATTTATTATTTCAATTTTTTTTTATTAAGGATTCCAAGTTTTCTTTGATACTTCTGGAAGCGAATTGAATAATTGTAATGGTACTTACATATTTGTCTTTCAATACAGAAGTCTAATCTTGTGATCCCATCAAATAAATCCTGTGATCTCATCCAATCTTGTTCAATAATAAGATAAACTTGCACTTTGCTTATTGTCAAGATTTCAGACAAGTTCTTCTCAAAGTATTTTTTACTTTAATGCTGATTTATTTTTCTTCCAACAGTACAAAATGATGAACATTTTACCTGCTACTGAGATCAATGAAGTTGAGTACAGCCACACTTCAAACAAACAATGGTATTGTAACATTCGAGGATATAATAATAAAATAGGCCTTCATAAGGGAACAACATGATTGGAGGGTTCCAGAATTTCCATTTTTGACAGCGATCTGATTTACTTATAGCTGGGCTCACAAATTAACATCCATAGAATGGGGAAAAACAGAGCTTGGTTTAGCCGAGAAAAATGTAAAACTGAGGTCCTAACAAAATTGTTGAAATTAACGAGAGCCTTTTGTACAAGAAGAAAAAAACAGATGAATTTTTCCAGAACAGTGGATATTTGATGGCTTGCAAAAAGAGACCGATGAGTTTCATTATGAGAATTCATGGTAGAACAGTGGTAACTCTGATGGAAGTAATCAAATAAAATGTGAATCGACAATTTACCCAGACTGTTGGAAAGCCTATAAAACTGCTGAATTACGAGCTGCCAGTTACCAACAATTTTTGGGTGAATCATATTGGACATTAAAAAAATTAGTCCACCATATTGAAAAAATAATAAAAGTGAAGTAATTTAAATTGTTTTTTTATTGGTTTTGAAAAAAAATACATTTACTACTTATTAACATTTCTGGTGAAGATCCCATGCAGGTGTTATTTGGGAAAAAAATAAAAAAATTTACTTTTAATCTCCATTTTGAAACAAAATTTTTATCCACTTAAAATAAAGTAAAACAGATGAATTGATTGTTTCATCATGATAATTCCTGTTATATATTACACGGTAAGTACCGTATGTGTATATTTTAAGCGTTTTGTAATTTAGTGATTGTTTTGTCCATATTTAAAATAACATTTGAGAATTGCACAAAACTTTTTCAGATTTATTTTTGTGTGAAATTCATATTAATATATTTAGTATTGTTAGATTTAGCCTGGTGCAATTACTGTCATGTATTGGTGGCTATGCTTTTTCACATATATATTTAGACTGCCAATAACTATAAATCTTGCAAAAATATCATCTACACATGGTCCATTTTGACAAATGTATCATTTTAAGTTTATACAAGATCCAAGTGTACACATTATTTGGTGAGATCAGAATATTAGAAAGTTATCAGCGGATTGATACAAATGTGAAAAGGCATAGCAGGTCTAATACATAAGTACTATTGCAATTAAAAGGTTTACTTTGACTATTTGTTGACCCTGCAGAAATTAAGTTAAAAAAATTTCAACATAGACTGCATGTATCCAAGAGATACATTCATTACTAATATGTGTTGAAGTGGTAATTATTATATTTATATAATAAAATGCATGATTTTTTTATTTATTTTCAGTTGTAATCTAGAAATTATTAAACAAAGAAAAAAAATTATAAAAAATAAAAGAAATATGACAAAAAATACTGACATAAAAAGCTAATAAAGGTTAATGATAAAATTTGTTTAGTTTCAGATATTGTTAATTAATAGTAATTGATAGTTTCTTAACAAAATCAAATCTCTGCTTACATGGATATAATTTCATTTCTATTCTTTATTATAATAACAATTCATGAAAATATTTAATTCAACACACACACACACACACACATATATATATATATATATCAGAAACATGAATATTATTACTTAAAAATGCAATCAAGTAAATATGTTTAACATTAATTAATCAGACTCTTCAATAGTTGGCTTTGCAAAATATTTATAGACATCCTTTCAAAGAGTATGGCTATGCTCAGGGCACAAATACTTTTTACAATTACACCAAAATTGATTTTGGAGTCTGTGATATCTCAGATAAATTTATTATCTAACATCACATGCCCTTATGTAACATGCAATTTATTCAAACTTATAGTTAAAAATGCTATGGACTAACAATCATGCAAAACATAAAACTAGTCAGTCATGACCTTGAACCTATGCATCTGATATACATAACAATATTTAAAAAAAATTGTATCTCTCAAATTATCCATGACCTTTGTACTGTTAAATCAAATAGGCATCTATATGCATTATTGATAAGTTTTTCAGTTGGATTCTTTGTTATATACACTATGATTTATCACGATTAAAAATATTAGACTTTGTAGATAACTACTAAATGGTTCTTTGACATCATCTGACAGAATTAATGATTTTTATTGTACCATTTACATATATATGGTACAAGTATATTGGCATTCAGTAAGAGTTAAAAGAAGTAAAATTTAAAAACCATCAACGAATGTAATTTAGTTTTTGCCTTTTTTTTATTAGTTAGTATAATTTTTTATGCTTTCAATGAAAGTTATTTCTGTTTAAAATTTATTTATTCAAAGTAACATTAATATTGGAAAGTGCACAGATTAGTTATTCAGTTAAAAAAAAGTTATAAATGCAAAAGATTAAAATCAAAGTGATGTTCCTAATGCTAATTAAAGATGACTGAAGTAATTGATTAAAAAAAACTTTGTAACTAAAAATTAGCAATGAATGAAGATTATAGAATAATAAAACAAAAGATAAAGAAATATGCACAAGTTTAGAAGGGGTCTTTTTACCTGTAATTTTCTGATTGTTCTTGGGTGCAGCATTTTTGACGCTGTAATAAAATGCTATCACCTTGATCTACTAAATGGAATCTATTTTTCATGTTTGAGTAGAACCAGGTTATTTGACGGCACCTTCTTCAGGAAAAGACACCTAAACCTTCATCTAACCTTACCTAAATAATGATCAGAGATATGAAAGTAATACTAGAATGAAACCATAAACCAATACTGCAGACTACTCATCAAAAAGAACCAGATTACTACAGTAATAAATCATCTACATAAACACTATAAGCTTACTGGTAAGTTAATGGCCATATTCTTATTCATATTTAAATCAGGAGGATTTGTATACTAACTTTAAAATGCTAAATTTCTAATTCAGACAAAAGAAATAGACATTTACTATTTTACTCCTAGAAATGAACTGTTGGAATTAAGTGTTGAATATAATTATATGATTATGTGTATATGTTTCTTTCCAATATTATAATTTTATTATTATTATAAGAGTTTAAAGCTTTAATTGTGTCATAATAAAACTTTTACTGCTAATATAAAAAAATCATTTTACATGCTTGATTTTTAGTTAGTTACATTATTAATTTTGAGTGTTAGATTGTATTATTTAGTTTTAGAGAAGTGTATAAATTACCTTGCCAATATGCTTTATTAATTAAGCCCCAGGAGAAATATTTTCTGAAAATAAAATAATTAATTGATGGGAAATCTTAATCCCGATCTTTTTAAGTATTGGCTTTGTAAGTTACGATGTGTTTCATGCAGAATCAGTGAGTCTCTTGACTCTGGCGCCCTCTATATAAATTAAAAACTGATTCTGCCAGCAATTCAAATCGTAAATAATATTAGGTCGAGTTAATCAGGAAATATAGCTATGTTTTTTTAGAATTATGAACAAAATATTTTTTTTTTCATAGCTTGATTAACTTACGCATTCTAGTGAATAATTGAAGGCCTAACAAAATGTGAAAAATGTTACAATTGGTTTCCCAATGTGGGACTTTGTTGTAAAAAACCACGATCTGACATGAGTCATTTAATATGTAAAATAAAAAACAGCCTTTCCAGGCAGTTATTTGATGTATACATTTAAACTTTTGATCATATTTAGTAAATGATTTGATTATGTTGTGTGTTAAAAATTATTGCTTGAGATTCAAAGGTTTTTTTTTTTCGCATAAGAGTAGAGTGGAGGGAGGAAATTTTTAAGATGCTTTATGAAAACAAAATAATAATAGGTTGTCATCTGATCGTTCGTGTCAGCCGCCAGAGGCGCGATTTCTAGCTAAATTTCTAGAAATATGCCATTTCCGCTGCTGCACCCAAGCCTTTAAGCATTCTTTCTAAAAGAAATCCTAGAAAGATTGTTAACTCGGAGTTAAGTCTACTTTCTACGCTAAAAGGTAGAGTATTAACTCGGAAGTTAAGTCTCCTTTCTACGATAAAATCTAGAAAGAGTGTTAACTCGGCTTAGCGGCTAAAGGTGTGGCTTTTTCCGATGCTAAAAGCAAAGGAAAATGCCGTAGTTGTTTGTGTCACACACTATATCGTAATGCTGCATTATGTATTTGATGTAACAATATCGTACTAGGGTGTTTATTTTGATCGTGTCAAAATTATTTAAATTTTCATCGGTGCCTTGTTTTTTTTAAGACCAATCGATGTACTGTTACATTTTATCAATTTTAACAGTATCGTGATTGTTCCTCATAAATTTGTATTTCTCCTAAATTTTCGATTAGGGTGGAATAGCGTAAAAATTTAAAAATCACGCTTTGAGTCACGTTTTAGCGAGAAATTTTCCGAGACAAAAAGTACAGCTAATTCCCACAACAGAAAACTTTAAAAGATGGGAATTGCCAGACACAGACCAGCGCTGGAATATTTCTACAGCAGAAAAAAAGAAAAAAACATCCTGCTGCTGAAAGAAAAGATTGGATTGTGCGGCAAATATATGCAGATTTGAGGTCCGAAAACATCTGCCAACGGAAAGGTTCACTTCGTAAAGGCAAGCTTGTTTGAGGGATTCTAAATGACCTTCGTCAAATGTCAAAAATAAAAGAAGTAACTTCAATTTTTATTTAAACGTACATCCCTTCTTCTCCCGATAATTGTTGGCGTCGGCAATCAAATGTAAAATAAAAGAAGTAACTAAAATTTTTATTTAAACATAGCCCCAAAAACCCCTCTTCTCCCAATAATTGTTGTCATCAGCAATCAAACGGTCAAATAAAAGGAACGTCAATTATTCTTTAATTGTATAGAAAAAAACAAAAAAAACCCTCCCACTAATTGTCCTGTCCAATCAAATGTAAACCAATCGAAGTAAGACAGTAAATTATTAGTTAAACATAACCCAAATTACTATTTGAACATACACCGAAAAAGACTCGCTCTTGTCAATCAAAATTAAAGAGACTATTATTGTCCCATTGTCAAATCGAATATTATTTGGGAAAACCCAAATAATTTATAAATGAAAAAAAAAAGAAAGTCAAATCGGTTTTCAATCAAATGGTAACCGATAAAAGTAACTTAAATTTTGATTTAAACATACACACGAACAAAAACAAAACACAAAACTCTTTCTCCCAATAATTGTTGTCGCCAATCACCAAAAAACACCCACCCCTCTCACTAATTATTGTCAGCAATCAAATGTACACCACTACTAAAAGTAACGTAAACTACTATTCTTTAAACGGTTACACCCCTTCTCCCAATAATTGTTGTCTACAATCGTACGCACAAAAAAACACCCTTCCCAGTAATTAGTGTCGGGAATCAAATGTAAACCGATCAAAGTAAGACCGCAACTTATTATTTAAATGTAACCCAAATTACTATTTGAATCTACACCAAAAAAACACCTGTGCTTGTCAATAAAAATTAAACAAACAACAACTATTATCATCCCATTGTCAAAAATATTTATTTGTAGAACCAAAACCATAATTTATAAATGAAAGGAAGTCCAATCGGTCATCCATCAAATGTAAACTGATAAAAGTAAAGGTTTTAAATTTTATTTAAACATAAACACATGCGCGCGAAAAAAAAAAAAAACATTTCTCCCAATAATTGTTTTCGGCAATCAAATGTAAACCTATCAAAGTAACGTAAATTATTATTTAAAGATCCATCATAAAACCCCGTTCTCTCTTGAATTTTGTCAATCCAATTATACAAAAACAGTAATATTATTTTAAAAAAAAAAACACACAAATTACTATTTGAACACACACCAAAAAAGACCCTTTGGTAAAAAAAACAAACACTATTATTATCCCATCGTCAAAAATATTATTTGGGAAAAATAATTCAGAAACGAAAAAAAGTAAACTTTGTAAACAAACCAAAAAAAAAAGTCAATATTAATAGAGAATCGCTATCCCGGGAACTATATATTAATGTGTTTTTCAGTTAGAAATCGCGCCTCTGGCGGCTGACATGGAGGATCAGATGACAACCTAATAATATACACCCTGAGTCTCATTTTATGTGGTAGATAGGTTCCACAGAAAACCCGCATTAAAAAAAATCGCACAAAAATAGACTTAACTTACCTTGAAAAATGGGGGATAGGGTCTGTAATTTTCAGAATTCGCATAAAAGCAAAGCAACAAAGAAAAATTACTTTAAAATTCGCATTAAAAAAAATAAGCAAATAAAGTATGACTAATAAAAAATTTCAAATATTTGAAAAAAATTAATACAAGACAAACTTTTTTTACTTTTTTTATTAACTACAATATTTAATTTTACATTTTTCATACATATTTTAATCATTACCGCTAGCATTCGTTTGTAAACTGGAAAGAAATCAGATTCGTGATGTGATGTATTGTAGCTTCTCCTTAAACAAAGTCAAGAATCTCTCAGCAATTATGCCCAGAGAAACCTGTTAGCCACTTTATTTTTATTCGTGATGTGATGTACAACTAGCGCCACTTTCAGTCTTATGCTGTGTTAATGGTTTTCTGTTTCTATATTAAAAAATGAGATCGAAATCAAAACAAAAAGATTATACATTATCATTAGAAAGATTATTTTCAGTTTATAAAATCTTCATTTTTTATTTTAAAAATCTAAAAGATTATTTATTTCTGTTATATATAACAAAATATACGTTTTAAAAGTTTAATTTTTTTGAATATTTATTGCGATATTTTTATATGTAAGTATAAATCTATTATTATTATTTACTCATTAGTATAAATAGGTTATTTACATAGAAGCTAAAATTCTAAATACAGCTTCAGGCCATATTCATGTTAGCTGCTAATATAACGTTATATTTTTGAAAAAAAAAAAGTATTTCAAGTGAAAATAAGTTATTAATAATTTAAATTTCTTGATATCTAATAAATATAGTGAAATATGAAAGATATTAAGAAGAAACATGAATCGCATAACTTTAAAATCACATTAAAATAATACGCATAAAATGAGACCCAGGTGTATGATTTAAATAAATAAAAGATATAAGTAAAATCAGTCAAAATCCAGTAATGAAGGTAAAGGCAAGTATAGATGGGGGATTATAAGGTGACAAAAGAGAGGGGGGGTGTTGCCATAAAAAATTATTAGAAAAGCAAATAAAATAAAGTATTGAATTTATATTGTTTAATTTTGTTTTATTATAACAAAAACAAGTCAAACAGGGAAATATCTGAAATTTAGAAGATACTCAAACCATGGCAGAAGGCAAAAAGAATTGAAAGAGGGCACGAAACACTTAGTAAAAAAACTGTTATATGAATTAATAACTGAATTCAAAGAGTATATAAAAAAGAAATAAAATAATTCAAGGTAGAAATGAAAAAAGAAATGGCAGAGATGGTTAGAGAAGTGAAAAAAAAGATAAGGGTAGAGATTAAAGAAATGAAAGAAGAGTTAATAAACATAGTAGATGAAAAAATAGCAAAAGGGACACAGAGCACAGAATTGATAGAATTAAGATCTGATAAGCAGGGAAGTCAGGAGATAAAACTTCTAGAAAATAAAAAAAAACATGCCAAATACAGTAAATCCCTTTTGAAATGAAAAATTTTCTATGGGCAGGATGGAGAATCGCTGATAGAACATCTAAATAACCTTGAGAGATATTTCACAATAAACCCGATGTCGGAAGATGTTAAGTTATCAGTGGCAATTAATCCTTTACAAGAGATGTCACAAGCTTGGTGGGAGTCTTTGTTTAAGAAACCAGAGAACTTCACTCAGTATGGGTGAACATTAATCAAGTGTTACTGGAATGAGAACTACCAAGAGAGGATTAAGAATAATGTGGCACAAGAGAAATGTAGAATGGAAGAGCATTATGTGCCATTTTTTGGAATCAAATAGTGCAACTATGAGTGCTGATAGCATGCAGATTGACAGAGAAACATATTATAAAGATTACATGGCAAAATTTTCCTAATCCAGTAGGACATCTGTTGATAAGCACCGGATGCGAGATGGTGGAACAGATGGCAAAATTATTTAGCATTTTCTAGAGTAACAAGGCAGACAAGGAAGAGTCGAGCCCTAAATACATTAACAAAATATTGAACAAGAAGGGTCAACTACAACTGAACCCTATGGTGTTTAATGATATTCCTGAAAATCAAAGAAAGGAGAAGGGGTTCCCAGCTAAAAATAAAGGGAAGGGAATTTGTGCAAGATCTCCATTCCCAGGGGAAAAGTTTAGAAATCAAAATAAATATAAGGGGGAAGATCTTGATGCAAAGGTAAGAGACTGGTGCGAGAAACTTATGGAAGGAGTTTGATCCCTATCACCTCAGCCATCAACCAGTTATGCAGATAGATAGCATTAAGAGATAAATAACTAGACTATAACAAAAATTTATAGGTATGTGGAAAAGAAAGTGATTGTGGCTCATTTAGATTTTAATTCACAGTGTCAACTGGGTAGGTGGATACTGAAGAGGTGGGAAATCATAGCTCTGGGTCCTTATTATGGGAATATGTAATATAAGCCTATCCTTAAATGCCTATCAGTCTTATAAGAGCAGGGTCCCAAGAAATGTTAGGCTGGACCAAGCACCATGAACCAATAAGTTTCAAAGTAATGAGCAATTCTTGTAAGTGCTTAGACTTGGGCTTTTCTTATCATTAGTCTTACACACGAATGGAAAAAACACAGGTGAATGAGGAAATATTTCTCATTCCCACCATGTTAGACTCTAAAAAGGTGGGCTTTAAAGCTACACAACATCTGTGATTGGTCTAATAAAAAACTTTCATCAGTAATGCTAATACATAAAAGAAAAAACTCACAGAATACCGATTTAAAACTTATTAAGAATAAAATAAGTTAAAACATATTTTATTCTTGTTTTCTGGCATGGTAGCATTGTATCATTTACATACATAGGGCACAAGTATATTGGCATTCAGTAAGAGTTAAAAGAAGTAAAATTTAAAAATCATCAATGAATGTAATTTAGTTTTTTTTTTTTTTATTAGTATAATTTTTTTTGTGTATTCAATGAAAGTTATTTGTGTTTAAAATTTATTCAATCAAAGTAATGTTAATAATGGAAAGTGCACACAGATTAGTTAGTTATTTAGATTAAAAGAAGTTATAAATCCAAGAGATTAAAGTCAGTGATATTCTTAATGGTAATTAAAGATGGCTGAAGTAATTGATAAAAAAAAAGACTTTGTAACTAAAAACTAACAAGGAATGTAGAAGATTATAGAATAATAAAACAAAAGGTAAAGAATATATGCACATGATCTCTCAAAAATGATCGTATAAATGGAGTGGACAAGTTTAGAAGTAGTCTTTTTACCTGTTTTTCTAACTGTTGTTGTATGTAGCATTTTCAAAGCTATAATAAAATACTATCACCTAGATCTACTAAACAGAATCTATTCTCCATGTGTGAGTAGAACTAGATTGTTCACTCGCACCTTCTCTAGGAAAAGTCACCTAAACCTTTGTCAATCAGATATATGGAAGTAATATCAGAATGAAACCATAAACCAGTGCGGTGGACTATGTGTCAACAGGAACCAGATTACAATGATAATCAATCAGCTATGTAAACCCTAAAAGCTTACCAGTAAGTTAATGACCATATTCTTATTCATATTTAAATCAGAAGGATTCGTGTACTAACTTTAAAATGCTAAATTTCTAATTCAGACAAAAGAAATAGACATTTACTATTTTACTCCTAAAAATGAACAGTTGGAATTAAGTGTTTAATATAATTATATGATTACATAGACGTTTCTTTCCAATATTATAATTTTATTATTATTATAAGAATTTAAAGCTCTAATTGTGTTGTAATAAAACTTTTACTGCTAATATAAAATTTTCATTGTATGTGCTTGATTTTTAGTTATAGTTACGTTATGAATTTTGAGTGTTAAATTGTATTATTTAGTTTTAGAGAAGTGTATAAATTACCTTGCCAATATGCTTTATTAATTAAGCCCCAGGAGAAGTATTTTCTGAAAATAAAATAATTAATTGATGGGAAATCTTAATCCCGATCTTTTTAAGTATTGGCTTTGTAAGTTACAATGTGTTTCATGCAGAATCGTGATGTGATGCACTGTGATTTCTCCTTAAATGGAGTCAGGAATCTCTCAGCAATTATGCCCAGAGAAACATGTTAGCCACTTTACTTCCATTCCCCACTTCATGTTTTGCCATATTCTGCTCCATCCCATTTCCACAACATAATCTTTGCCAACTCTATGGCCTTTATATCTAAACCCCCCTTTTCTTTTCCCAAACCCAGCATAAAAACCAATAATCCACTTTCTGTATAATCACTTTTTTCATATTTATTCTTCCATAACTTCATTATTTGTACCCTTTCTGTTTTCAAGCATTTACATTCAATTAACAGATGCCTAATATTTTCTTTTTCTTTCCTTACACAATTTACAGACTAAATCACTCATATTTTCCCATTTACATGTATATTCTCTTGTTGCTAAAGATCCCGTTCGAGCCTTAAACAATAAACTACTTTCCTTACTATTTTCATATATTAACTGATACCTAATGTTCTGTTTACTTCTATATATATTTAAACTCTTTTTACTCTCCATACTAGTTTTCCATCTCTCTAACTCCCTATTCTTTATTAATGAATCTATTCTTTTATCCCATTCCTTACCACTATAACACTCAACAATCCTTCTAACACAATCATCCCACCTTTTGTACAAATATACTGATATAATTTCTTTATCCAAATCTTTTGCATACCACATTACCTTTCTCACCCATCTTGTTGCCTGTCCTTTACTTGTAACCCAATTAAATATTATTTTGGCTATTCTTTTATTATCCATAAACTGCAATCTACCAAACATTTTAATTTTACTTTTTGCATCTCTCATATGGAAACTTGACTATCCCATTTCTCCTTGAATTGCCCCCCTTGCGGTCCATACATCTGCATCCAATGCATGTCTTTCTACTTCCCTTTGAACTTTTTCTAAGTAATTTAATACCTTTCTACTAACACATAATGCATCATTATCATATGTTAACCCTGCTACTGCAACTCCCTTCCATATAATTCTAGCTATATCATATTTATTATATGAAAACACTGTTAATTTCTTTATCAATCCCTTTCTTTTCTTTTCATTTATCAATTTTTTCTCCCATTCATCCAAATAATTTTTCTGATTGCTTAAAATAATTCCCAAATAACTATAGATATTCACCACATTTAACTTAATATCTCCCAATAAAAATTCTACATCTTCTCTTTCCCCAGTATTAACCATCATTATATTTGATTTTTCTTCACTAAATTTAATCCCCATCTCTACTGACTCTGGCGCCCTCTATATAAATTAAAAACTAATTCCCCTGGCAATTCAAATCGTAAATAATATTAGGTCGAGTTAATTAGGAAATATAGCTTCTTTTTTTTTTAATATGAATGAAATATTTTTCTTTTTCATAGTTTGATTAACTTACACATTCTAATGCGTAATAGAAGGTCTAACCAAATGTAAATAACATTACATTATAGTGCTTTTGAAATTACTAAGGTTTATATGTTATCCATAAGTATTATTATTTTTTTATAATCATTGGCATAATTACTTAAAATGAATCTATTTTCTATAAGGTAGTGATGTTTAACTACAAGAGCAGTCTCCTCTCTTTATTACTTTAGTGCCATTTATTGTAATCTTCTGTAATCAGTGTTTTAACAGATTGTTGTGTAATTTAATCTCTGGACTAAAGACTCAAAGCTGGAATCAATGTAATTATACATGTGGCAGCCACTTCAATTTTTTTTCTATCAAGCCAATAGCTTAAAAAAACAAGGTTTCGAATTCAAGCCACTCTTCTTGCTGCCATCATATCAGTAAACATTTGATTTAGTAATAGAATTTCTATTCTAACTATAATTAGCTTATTAGAAATGTTAAAAAAAGGAGTGAAATATAAGATTTTAGCTAAATAAGGATAGCAACTGGCTTTGAAGATGATGAATAAATTTGTTGAGTACAAAATATCTAATCAACATCATTGATTCAACATACTGAACATTAGTACCCAATTTTAAAAAAATGTGATCAATAATGTAAAATGTCGGATAAAAGTGATATATATTTCTAAGGGTCATATTTCTTCTCAGCTGTAGTATGGTATCATGTATTTAAAGTTGTTGATATTGCATAAGCATCAATCTTCTATTTCATGACTGTTTCTATTCGATATGGTTTCCCTCATCACATATTCAATATATAAGCTGTATAATTAAGTGAATATTCACCACCATCATTTATTCTTGCTAATGTGAATAAGCATTCTTCTTCATACAGTCTATTTAATCCCAATTTCAAATCTATTTGCTTTTAAGAATAGAAAGATTGGGGTTTATTTCATGAAGCTGGATATTTTTGCCCATATTTATAAGCTGCTGTTATCATGAATGACTTGATTGATGCTCTGGTAGAATGGTTAACTTTGGAATTCAAGATCTACCGATTGTATTTTTCTCTGTCACTTCCGGTGCTCTTTTATTAACTTCCAAGTGATAATTTAACTGCCATTTGAAACATATCACTATTCAAAAAGTATTCAAATATTTCCTCTACTTGAGTAAAATACAAGTCATTATAATGTAAAAAAGTGTCGTTTATAGATTTAATAGAGTTATGGTGTGTTTTTTTTAGCTATGCATATTACAAACAATGAATAAACAAGACATAATTTGGTCACAATTAGTAAATAACTATATCACCTTTGAAGTTTGATTTTAGAAGTATATACTCTTATTCTTCTTCTTTATTTTCTTTGCATTTCTTCATATATTCATATATATTGCTTATAATAACTCTTCTCATATACACACTTTATTGCAATTTTTTTTTTAAATAAAACTTCTTTATTTTCCTGACAGTTTCAACTGTCCAGCAGTCTTCATCAGGGCTTTTTCAATTTCCTCTACTTTTTAAATGGTAGAGGAAATTGAGAAAGCTCTGATGAAGACTGCTGGACAGTCAAACCTGTCAGGAAAATAAAGAAGTTTTCTTAAAAAAATTTTTTTTTGCATTAAAGTGTATATGAGAAGAGTTATTATAAGCAATATATATATATATAAATTTTAATTTACCAATCATTTTTAAAGCATTATATTAATTGTTAAACTTCCTTACATCTCAGCATTGCTTTTAAAATTTCATATTCAGTTTGTTTTTTTTAGTGGTTCCAAAAAAAAAAAAAATTGTCTAGAAGTGTTTGTTATAAATTAAAGTATCCATTAACATTAAATTTTCTTTTCATTTGTATATGTAATTCAAATTAGCATTTGCTTGTTTGTCTGTGTAATGAAGTGATTTTTCTTCTTCTTTATAACCTAAAGCTGAATGCATTTTCAGTGAAATTTAACAAAGAGAGCTATGATCTTATTAAATTATCTGCTCTTTATTACTGTTTTACAATGCTTTTATTACAACTCACTATGACAGTTCCTGAAGAAGATTGCTGGGGCAATCGAAACTCTCTTAGTGGGTTGTAATAAAAGCATTGTAAACAGTAATAAAGAGCATGGATGATTTAATATTATATGGATTTGGCAATGCAATAAGAGAGATAAAGGTGTAATACTTCATAAAAAGAGGTATGGTAACAGTGAACTTCACTGAAAGTGCCCTCTGAGAGCTATGACTTTAGTGAACTTGACCGAAAGTGAACCCAGTTTTAGGTTATAAAGGAAAAAAACACTTCTCTAAGCAGATGAACAAATGTATGCAAATTTGCATTAAAGTATCCATTATATGTAAAGCTAAATAAGTTATTAGTGAGCCATTTGCCTTTAGAAGCTAGTCTGGATGAAGCTGATTATAGTGAATTTCACCAAAAGTGCACTCAGCTTTAGGTTATAAAAAAGAAAGAAACCACCTCATTATGCAAATAAATATATGCAAATTTGAATTAAAGTATCCATTGATATATCTAGCTAAATAAGTTACTAGTGTCATTTGCCTTTAGAAGCTAATCTGGATGAGGCAAGATGATTAATGAAGAATAAGAACAAGGTAGTTTTATCATGATTAACTTATTTTGTATATGTCTCTGGTTTTAGACAGACCCACAAACTTTATGCAGTTCGGATTTGAAAACTGTATTGATTCTTATCTGAATTGACAAAATGGATATAAAATGCTCCCAGAACATAAAAGTTATTTCATTAACATTGATATTTTGGGAATATCTGCTACATCTTCCCAAATCTTTCAAAAATATAAGATTCAGAACTGTTCCAATTATTTAGTTTTTGTCCAATCTTAAAATATTGTGACTTTTAATCACGAGATAATACTGTTAGGCATTAAGTTCTGAAGGTAGATAAGGAGACTTATTAAGATTAAGTGCGATCTTTCAAAAACTAACTTGAATATTAAGCAGCACTTAAGTTGGAACCTCTTTCTCCAAACTATTTCTGCAATATTTCTACGTTATTTCTTGTTGGCAGTCTTTTTCTCATTTTCTTAATATATCTTGTTTATTCGATTGACCAATTTTTTCTACATCCATTCATTTATTCATAAATCAAATAAAATATCCAATATAGATTAATTATAATAATAAAACAAAAAAGTATTAATTTAAATTAATATATTTTGCAAATAATTAAATATGCAGAAGTAATTTCAGTTATTTTAATGAAAACTGAAAGTATTTTTGCGTATTATAATAGTCATTTGTAAGATTTATTAACTCAGAGTTAATACTTAAAATGTGTTAAATTCAGCGTTAATACTTTATCGTATATATATATAATAAAAGTACATACAATCAATGCGTGAAATATTTACGGCTTAGTGAACTTTCAGTACATCAGATTCACAGTAAATGAAAAAAAAAAAACATTTTTTAATAATTAAAATTTCAGAGCATGATTAGTTTCACACTATAAATTCTTTGTTTGAAAATATCAGTAGAATAAAATAATTTAGGGGATTTGAACACAGACTTCAAGCTACCTTCAGCTATTTAATCTATCTCATGCAACCAATACACATAACCACAACATGTGAAAAAGACGATCTTCAGTATACGTATTTCGTGCTGAAATGAGCACTCATCGCTCCAAATCAGCATCTCCCACATGTATATGTAATCGGTGCTTGGTTTATATTATGATAGCAAATCTTCAAACATTAATGGATGGGCTTCAATATACTCCACCCTTCAATTCTTCAGCGATCCATACTATTGAAAATCTGATAATGGAACTCCCAAATTCCTTGTTGACGCCGATATTATTGTCATATTCAAGCTTTCTTAGTTTTCCTTTCCCTATCATTTGATTCATATTACATATAATTCTAATTTTCTGAGGACAATATTCATTCCCAGAATTTTTCTTATGCCAAAAAACTACAACAACAACAAAAAAAATAGAATTGAAATAGAGATTTTTTTATATTGACAAATCTGGCAAAGATACAAAAATAAACTAGCTTTAATTTCAGTGCAGTAAATAGCTAAACAAGTAGGTCTATCACATAAAATAGAATATGTTTATCATGCCAATTTACTCTATCCTTAATACTATTTATCAATATATTTAAAAACAAAAAATCTCTAGGAAGAATCTTTTTCAAGTTAGAATATAATTTAGGAATATAAGGCAATAAAATTCATTCAATATTAATTTTAATCTTATTATCCTCTAATTTGACTTTTTATAAAATAACTTTAAATATCCGTCTGTATATATATATATACTAATATATCCGTCTGTATATATATATATACTACCTATACAATAGATATTTAAAAAGACCATAGAATATGGTTAAAATACAAGTGGATTTATTTAATGGTACATATATGGTTGTAAAGAAAATGGATTCATAGATTAAACAAGATTTATATATATAAAAAAATGTGGTCTGCGATTTTTGTATGTAGAAATCAAAGGATCAATTTTGGGAAAAAAATTTATTTATAATAATCATTCCATAATGTGGTTTAAAATAAATTATTATTATTGTTGTTATAATGAATAGTATAGTTCTTTTGGCAATATATAAGTGTGTGTTTAGTTTATATAGATAATCAAATAAATGAATTTACTGAGGATAAATTGTTTATCAATGCATTATATAATATTAAAACTTGGAGAAATGGTCATCAAGTTTTGAAGAAATATTTTCTTTCAAGAAAAGGTTATAATTAGCAAATATATTTATTCTTGACCTCCTCACATGTAATTGCTTTTAAATATCATTCTGCCCAGTTGAAAGTTTAGATAGTAAATTAGTTGTAATACTTTGATTAAACAATTTTTTAATGCACTGGAATTTTTTAAAAATATTATCCACTTCTTTTCTCGTTTTTCTTTTACAAATTAATTATATTAATACACAAATAACAACAATTTCACCTATGTACTTTTGCTATGCAATTTTTTTAAGCTTACAATTTCGACCATTTAACAGTCTTCTTCAGGGCTGTAAATATATAAATATATCAATGTAATATACAATCTATCTATACATATTAACAAAATTATTATGAACAAAATTGTTGAATTAACGTTTCCAGACAATATTGTCATTGTCAATGATAACAATGCTCCTATTCATACAATCCATGCATTCAGATATTTATTCAAAAAATATAAGAATCATGCTACACATCTCCCATAACCTTTTCAAAAACTTGAATGAACTATTATTAATTCTCTATGAGTCATTCTTGATCAATGACAAAGAATTAAATGTTCTTTACTCTTATCACAGAATTAGCAGTTTGGTTTGGTAGAATGGAGATGCTCAGTTTAAAGACCATAAATGATGGCCCTGCTTTGTCATTTTCAGTGTTTAAACTTCTAAGAAATGCATGAACAATAACCCATTTGACTATTATTATGTTTACACATATAACATGGACACATGTAAATATGTTTTATACTATATTAATATGACATGAAAACAAATATATACTTGCATATTTATACTATTTGTAATGGCTACACTCATCTGAAACCCTTGATGAGGTATAGCTTCTAGTTCTAGGATGAGCTATAAAAGAAGGGCCTGCACTTGCCATTACAGGTTTCCTATCATTTCCAGATGTAGTGTGATAGCCTGCTTCATGAGTAGGTCTGTTGAGACTTCCAACTGTACTTGACAGTTTGCCTTGTGTTGGTGTTTGGTTTTAGAAGCTTCAAGTTCTGAATGTGGATTTGCCTTGCTACATCAGTCATTTAGTTTAATCTGCTATCGTCTGGAAATCATAGATTGTCTTTTAGCTCTGTGACAATAGTTTCTGTGTCCTTACCTTCAAAAGTTTCAACTACTTATTGCCAGATCCGCATCCTTAATGGAAACATTCAGATTCATTGTCATCACCTATTAATTTATTTTTGACATTGGCTATACAGTATCTATCTGCATATGCACAGGTTCATGTTAATGAATGCTCTATCTAATTTAGATAAGATGCAATCTGAACAAGTTCATTATTTAAAGACATGGCGAGACATGATAGCTATTTTTATCTTGATCAAAGACATTGAGATCATTCTTCATAAGAAATAGCTTTTTTTTTGGCACTTTCTATTTTTTTGAATATTGTTCAGATGTTGTACAAATTCACATCACGAAATTATGTTTTTAATGCAAATAGTAAGTGCAAACAATCACAGCAGTTTTCAATATTTTATCTAATTCGTGTACACACTCATATGTCTATATTTTAAACGATTTATTACTATATGACGAAACTCTAAATGAAGATCACAAATTAGATTGTGTTAAGATAACTCCATATAATATTAAGTAAATTGTTTTAACTGTTTCTAATTTTTTATCCAATTCATATGTACTCACAAGCACACACACACACACAATAAAAGGGCATTATTATTGTATGGTGCAGTTCAAAATGTAAGTGGTAGATTAAATTGTATTAAGAATCACTAGCTATGGCAAACTTCCACAAACATAATTCCTTATATCAAATACTTGGCTATAGTACTTATATATATATTATCACGATTACAGAAACTATCTTGATAAAGAGCTTATATTTAACTTATATTATTAGCATGAGGTTGTCCATAAACATTGATCAATGTATCAATATTTCTTTCGGGTTTTTTCTTCATATTAAATAAATAATCCAATCACTTTGTTGCCAAGGAATTAATAAGAAGTTCGAGCGCCAAAAATGACAATATTTTGAATTTTTAATATTGGGCACTGTCCGTGGATTTTTAAATTTTAGAATCTACAACTTTACAGCTGCACTAGATCACTCAGGATTTTGTTCAAATTTATCCTTTTTCTAGCATTAATCATATTTTTTAAAAATTTGCTCTTTCTTTTACTGTTTTTTTTTTAATGCTTAGTCCATATTAATTCATAGGTATTAACTACTCAAATAACGTTTAACAATGCAACCAATCACATCGCAGGGTTGTTAAACGCTATTTAGTAGTTAATTATGTATTACTTCCAGTTTTATCAGCTGGACATTTGCTTTACATATACGTGTGCACACAGTATTACATATTCACCTTTATTATGATAAATTTCTTGCAATAATATTAAAATATTACTGTCGTGTGTTATAGGCTTTTCCTATCTTTTATTAAAATAATTAAAATTTCATGAATATTAATTTGACTTTTATTCCTAAATTTCCTGATCAATGATCAATAAGAAATGAAAGAGAAAATTAGAAGCACTTACATTGATTTGCCTAATGTGGTTTAATGGAGTTTGTTAAGCTTGTTAAAAATTGTATATTGAGTATCTACTTGTGACACTTCGATGATATTTACATCTGTTTAGAAAAAAATATATGAACACAGACACGCACATCTAATATATCGAGCTAAATGAAGCTACAACTTCACTAAGTCAAGACAGCTGTGCTTTTAATGCATTTATCAAAACTGAAATAACTTTAAATATCACTGACTCACCTATTTCCATTTGAACATCATTTGTGCCAAATTACTCTATTCTTTTTTTTTTATTATTTTAATATTCCAACGGAATAACAATTTAGATTTGAAAACTGTTTAACGAGCAGACGAAAATAAATTTGTAAAAGAAGAAAAATACTTTTAAACAATATATAATATTAAAATACAAGTATAGTGCATATACTTAACCTAGATGTAATTAAAGGATATGTGATTTTACACTCACACAGATTTACATTTATTTATTTGAAAATATTTTTCTCATTTAAATTAATGAAACTTTTTATAATTGAAGTACTACTCTTTTTAATAATTCATTAGACTATAGATTATCCAATAATAAATAATACTTCTGTAGTGTAACTTTCATAATACTACTCTCCATGCAACTTTCATAATACTACTCTCCATGCAAGGTAGAGACCGGTTTTTATCTATTTTTAATACCTTGTGGAGGGATATAATCATAAACATTTGATTAAACACATGTGAAAAAGATCTGTGATTTCCAAGATGCACATTTCGGGCTAAATCAGCATTCATTAGTTGTCCTAGACTACAATCTCTTACACATATCTTTACATTGTTCAGTATGTATACAGATAGCAAATTATTACAGATTAATTGATGTGTCAAATATACTGACCTCACATCTTTGACACAAATCATATAATGAAAGTATATTCATAATTTTTATTGTCATACATCTATAGTCATAGAAATTTAAATCCAGTTCAGTATCTATATATTTCGAGGTCATCATTCCTCCTTTGGTTAGGATTGTTACTATAGTGTGGAAAAAGTTGATACTGTTTCAGTAGGTTATAGTAAACATAAGAAAAGGTGATTAGATGGTGTTTTAATGATTATGCAAATATCAAGCTGGTAAAGAGAGTGTTGAGATATAAGTGTTTGCTAATTCAAATTTAACATTAATTTTAAAATCATCATTATCCAATTCCAATATAAAAACCAAAACTCTACTTCTATATATTTGTTTAATTTATTAAAATATATTCAGCTGTTAGTAATACCATATAGAGTAGCACATTATTACAATACTAACTTAATCTATATTTACTTTATTCATAAATTCATTATACAAATCCCTGTGACTCAACTTAGAAATGCAATCTTTTGTTACTAGGGTCTTTGTTCATGCTTCAAAATGAAGGTTCCTCTCTTTATGCTTGCCATCAAACAACTCACTTTTAGTAATCCAGTTACTTCTATATATTCAAATATATCTTTTATTTTTTATATTTGCCCTTCATCTCCTTAACTCTCTGTTTGTTATTAGAGTGACTATTCTCTTATCTCAATTTTTGCTGCTGTGTTAAAATTTATAATAATTAAAAGTAACAATTAATCAAATGGTTTTCTACTTAGGAGTTCATTAAGAAGTTTAAGCATCTGAAATGATAGAAGTTATAATTTATGAATTTTGTATTCCCTGCCTCTGTCTCTCTATCATTGCACTGAACCAATCAGAGAATTTCTTAAAATACATTCACTGCTCTTTTTATACAGATAAACTGACAACCTACTATTATTCTCATGTGCTTTTTGTTTCCTTTCTTCCTCAAAACTCAATTAGAAAATTACTTTAATTATTTTGTTACTATCTCTAAATTGCAATCTACTAAACATTTTTAACTTTCTTTTTTACATCCCTCATGTAAAACCTGACCATCTCTCCTATAATTATTTCATTTCCTTTCCATATAATAGCATGTCATTCTCTTTGAATTCTCTGTGGGTTATCTAATATTCTTTTTGAAAGAAGTAATATCTCACTGTTCAATCACATTTCATTTTATGAGTAGTATGTATGTTTTTGATTAAAATTATAAAAGCATGGCAACTTTAGCTGGAAACTGCCTAAGAATAGCTAGATATCTATTTATCAGATAATAATTGGATATTTGACTAGACTGACTATAAATATGCTACCCAAACAATTATTTTAGGTTTGTTTAAAAATATTTAACTGTATGAAAATTTTTAAGTTACATCCAGATTTGATTACCAGGTTGTGAACAAGGCAGGCAAATGTTCTAATCACTATATTTTGAATTCGTAATTATAGCAAGTAATATACTTATATTCTGTATTAGGTGCATCCATTTTTTTCTATTTATGCTACTCAAAGGCAGTCAGTAAGCTTGAGTAATCAATGGAAAATTCTCAGTCTAGTTTCTAGCTATTAGCCTTCTTCAGTTAGGAGTATTGACTTTATGATGCAATTAACAGCTATTTTTACTTTTTCTAAATTATTCAAGCTAGCCTGAAATTCAATTGCATCCTAAGTTTTGAACCAAAATTAACTTTTTGTATCATTATATATATTCTGCCCAGTGACTATAGGAATATGTGTATTATCTAACTTGTAGTCACCTCTGAAAACTTTAAGACATTTTATACCAAACAAAGCATCATACAATTTTCACTGATTGCATCCTATACCTGATTTAGGGGCCATTATCCATTTCCATATATTTTTTCATATAACACAGTAAACATTCACGTTACTTCTTTAAACATATGGCTGTAAGCAATGAAAAAATATAAATGACTCTCAGGTTGCTATGTGACATGAGTCAATTTTTCATTAGTTGACCCAAATCATCACACATGTTCATGACTATTGTTATTTATTTACATAATGATAATTATATTCATTCCATTTACAACCATAACTTTATTAGTTGACACAAATCATCACACATGTTCATAACTATTGTTATTTTTTTACATAATGATAATTATATTCATTCAATTTATAAACATAACTTTATTAGCTTGAATTCATAAATAGTTGATGTCTTTTAATTATTAATTTTTATAATGTAGATATTTGTGAAGACCTGGGCCAACTGATAAATCACAGTTCATGTCAAAATGAAAAAAACACAAATATGTATTATACTAATTGAATCATCATCATCATCATCATCAAACATTATCAATCCACTGCAGGATGAAGGTCTCTCCAAGTTCAATCCATCTTCTCCAATCTTTAGCTTCTCTTCTCCACATCACCCCTGCACACTTTCTCATGTCATCCATCCATCTCACATGTGGTCTCTTTCTGGGTCTTTTACAATCTCTTGGAATCCAGTTTAAGATTTCAATTGTCCATCTATTATCATCTCTTCTAGCAATATGTCCAGCCCAACTCCACTTCAATCTTTTAATTTTTTCAATGAGGTCAGTAATACCTGTTTGTTCTCTTACCCATACATTGCATTTTCGATCTCTTCTTGTTACTCCCAACATGCCTCTCTTCATACTTCTTTGAGTGGTCTGAAGTCTCTGTATTGCTCTTCTATTAAGTGTCCAAGCCTCAGATCCATAAGTAAGAACTGGCAAAACACATTTGTTAAAAACCTTCCTTTTCAAACAAATAGTCATATTTCCTTTTAGTATCAAGTTAGTTTAATTCTATGATTAATTTCATCCATTATGTTTCCATCTGTATTAATAATCTGACCAAGGTATTTGTAACTGTTAACTTCTTCTAATTCATCATAATCAATCTTTATTTTCATATTTTGAGCAAATCGATTAAACATTACTTTAGTCTTTTTAACATTTATCTTTAGTCCTACTTTCCTATTTTCGTCTGATAACTCCTGCAACATTTCCTGCATCTCTAAAGCATTATTTTCAAAAATAACTACATCATCTGCAAAATCTAAATGACTTAAATAATCTCCATTTACTTTCACTCCTTTAGCTTCCCATTTTAAGCCACAAAATACTTCTTGCAGCACTGCTGTAAAAAGTTTTGGAGTTGTAGAGTCACATTGTCTTACATTCTTCTCAATGTTGACTTTCCCAGTATCATTATATAATATAATTGTTGTTGTTGCATTTTTATAAATATTCTTTAAAATATGACAATGTCCTGGATCTATACCTTGATGATCCAATGCTTTAATCACTGAAGAAATGTTTATAGAATCAAATGCCTTTTCATAATCTACAAATCCAAAATATAATGGCAACTCATCTTCATTTGTCCTTTCTATAACTTCTCTCAATACCTGGATACTAATTGAATAAATATACATAAAAACGAATTTAGAAGAAAAATCAATGAAGTAAAACAGATTAAAAATAGATATATTAATAGCTATATTTAATCTTTAACCAAATCTTTACATAATTATCTGAGCTAAAGACAATATTTTAAAATAATACTTTTAACTTTAAAAGTGAATGTTATTGCTTAATACCATAAAATTGTTTTATGAATAATAGGTAAATAGATAAATACACAGATAGATAGGCAGGTGAATAGACAGAAAGACATGTAGGCAGTCAGACAAAACAAATATTTATAGATAGATAGACAGACAGAGAGAGAGAGTTAGATAGATAGATAGATAGATAGATAGATAGATAGATAGATAGATAGATAGATAGATAGATAGATAGATAGATAGATAGATAGATAGATAGACAGACAGACAGACAGACAGACAGACAGATAGATAGATAGATAGATAGATAGATAGACAGACGGACAAACAGATAGATATATAGGTAGACAGACAGACAGATAGATAGGTAAATATATAGATAGACAGACAAACAGTCAGATAAATATAGACAGACAAACAGACAGATAGATAGGTAAATAGATAAATAAATAGACAGATAGATAGATAGATAGATAGATAGATAGATAGATAGATAGATAGATAGATAGATAGATAGATAGATAGATAGATAGATAGATAGATAGATAGATAGATAGATAGATAGAAAAACAGACAGATAGAGAAATAAATAGAGATAATCATCTTTATTGCCAAATAAAAATGTATATCATTCATCAAATTGAATGGTTTAACAAATAGTTTATAAATTGAACTAATATATTTCATCATATTTCATCTACTCTGGGGCCCTCTATTATAAGCTTGAATAATGAATGGATACTATTTGACTATGCTATATTCAAATTCTACACTTGTAAAATATATTAAAAAATAAAATCACTATTTTCTTAAAATAAATAAATAATAAAAACAATATTTATTTATTGCTTCTGAATTAAAAACACTTTGAATATTTATACATCATTTTTGTTCCCAAACATTTGGACCATTTATTACAGTCTTTCTCAAGTGTTTAAATAACATTAATATAAATTATTGGGACTATTTATTACAGTCTTTCTCAAGGATTTAAATAATATAAACATTAATAATATAAACTATTATATAGCTAAGAAAAAATGGGAGGAGATATATATTATTGATAGGATTGCAAATGTGATATAACTCATTAAAAGCTTCAGCTACGTTCTGTTCAGTTACATATAATCAGATATTTATTTATTATTTACATGTAATGAATTTTCATTTCATATTCAGGGATTGTTGATGTGAAAGCTCTGCTTTGAGCCTCTGAATATGGTGCAGTGTTTGTAACCCCTCCACAAGACATTAAAAGTGGATACAGTGCACCTTTTGTGAAAGTGGGAACGTTATCGAAACTGTCAACATGGGCAAGAAAATTAGGTATTGATACCTCTTTACCATTTCAGATACATTATCTATTAAATAAGACTTTAAAAAAATATATATTTGTATTAGGGATAATGTTTTGTTTAATAAATTATTGGTAACGAGACATTAAGATATTTTCATAAAGTGATTTGTATCAGTGTTGTACTACAGAAAATTTGAAACTTGTCAATTAAACTATAGTAATTTGATATTTAAATATATACTGAACAAATGATGAAGATATGTGTAAGAGATTATGATCTGGGCCAGCTGATAAATGCTAGTTCAGCATGAAATATGCATTTTGGGGATTATTAATTTTTTTCATGACTTTGATCATATGTTTTCAGTAATATATGATAGAATTGTATTTAACATATATATATTTGGAGAAAAAAATTTAAGTTTGGGGTTTCTCTAGAAATAATGTGAATATGAAGTTGAATTGTAACATGTGCTATATGGATTGCTTGACAAAATTCATATTATTATTGTATCTATAGTGTGAGAGGTTCGTCTGATTTCTGGGCTGATGTATGCTTGTGATAGGATGGAAAATGTGATATAATTCATTGGAAGCTTCAGTTATTTCCTGTTAGATTATATATATATATATATATATATATATATATATTACTAATATATATATATATAAATTCTATTTAAATATGCACAATGATGTATAAAGATGTTTTTGATTCAAAGGTAATAAATGTTTTTTGTGTTTTTTTAAAATGCTTTTATTATTCATATATATGAACTGCTTCAAGTTTGTTAAGATGTTGCCATTAATTAGATTTTTGAATCTAAATGTTTAAATATACTAACATAATTCCAATTACAATATCACAATGTCCAATGATTATTTAAGCTTAAAGGCTTGTAGAGAAAGATCAAAATGAGATCAGTTAAAAAATAAACCAAAAATGTTTGAAAGTTTAAAATATATGAATAAAAGTAGATTAATAAAAATTATATGGAGAGAATAAACACTTTGGATGCAATAGGTTTTACAGTTTTCAAAAGTAATGGATAAGGTATTTATTTCTATTATCTAAGAAACAGTATAGATGTGTAGAGGAGTATTACAACTACATAATTATGATTATGAGGAATGGAGGGAAAGGGATAAATCAATTAGAAACAAAGAAATAGAATTGTTGAAAATGAATATGAATAGAAAATAGATTGGAGTTATATAAGAATAAAAATTATATGAGAGAAGCTTTATTATAATATTAAGGGAGATTGTTATTTAATGCAAAGGCATGAGTTTTAGATACCAGGAAAAAAAAGATAAAAATGGAATAAGATTCAGATTGCAGATATAGTTCGTGTGGATATGGAAGAGAGAGTATTAAACACTTATTTTTGTAGTGCAGGATGTTGAAAGAAGGCAGAATAAAGTCTAAAGAGAGTTAAAGAAATTTAAAGACAAAGAATGAAATGGAAAGAGATTTTTTCGTTTCTATTCAATTTTTTATAACAAAATTGAGGCATAGAATGATAAGATAATGGACCTAATGAGAAACACTTTTATGAAAATGGGATAGAAGAAAAAAAATCAACCAGGGTTGGAAAAATAATTGGGTAATAAGAAGTAAGAAATAGATGATATATTTATTGTGATATGTGAGTGATAAGATAATGGACCTAATGAGAAACACTTTTATGAAAATGGGATAGAAGGAAAAAAAATCAACCAGGGTTGGAAAAATAATTGGGTAATAAGAAGTAAGAAATAGATGATATATTTATTGTGATATGTGAGTTTTGGAAGGAACAAATGAATGCGTAAATGGGGTTCCTGGTCATGTGACCTATACACATAAACTTCTAACTATTTAGGGGGAAGACACCATCATCATTTCACTACTCTTGGAAATAAACTAATGTATAGTGATTTATTTAATTAATTAATATAACACACGCGCATGCACTCACGTATATATTTGTTTGTGGGGAAAATAAGTTTTATTTGAAATGGCAGATTGGTATTATTTTCAACTTAATTAATAGTGATTTAATGAACATTTCTTCGGAAAATATCAATCGTATCTCTAAGTTATTAAATCATTTATAGATAGTAGGAAATGATCTGATTGTACACATGATATTTAATATATATAAAAAGAAAAGATGGCAAATTTAGTTTGTTTTTTTTTGTAATTTAAAAAGTGTAATCAATATTGAGGGAAATTCATTTTCCCGCCAGTATGATAAAAAAAACAACATTTAATTCAAACGTTTATAATTTCGCGATCTTGGCAGTCTCCTGTCTTTCATAATAACAATTCGTTCTACACCACACTGAGCTCTTAAGAATCACGTTTAGGACAGCAAGTTGGGTTGACCACAATTTGTGAAAGAAAAATATTTCATTATTAGGAAAATAAGAATATACTGACCATAAATGACCTTCTGACAGACATCAATTGAATTTCATTTGATGGTCAAGAGCGCTGTCAGTTTTGTTGAGAGAATATTAAAAGAGTAAAGGTGGAATAAACCCACACATTACCATAACAGAATGTAGTAACATGACAGCTAAATCGTCTTCAAACAAATGAATTAGTATGGCGTTGTTTAAAGTTTGTCTGAAATGTTTCACGTCAAATTCACAAATGTTACAAACACAAAGGCTGACAATAACCATACCTTAAATAAAACGTGAGGGTTTTTTGAAACATATAAGTGGGTACAAGAGCATGTTTATTTTAAAAATCTAAACCATATATATATGCGCATGTATGTATGTCTATATGTGATTTACATTTTCAAAATACCATTTATAAACAATCTTTGCAATTTGACCAGCAGGTGTCACATTTAGTATGGCATATCAGCTTTTACTTTTTTTAAAAATTAAACATAAACAAGTGATATTCGTTTAACTTCATCTCTATTCTTCTACATGTATTATCACTTTTAGAAATACTTAATAATTCAATTCTATCACATAGGAAGAGCAGTGTGATTCAGCACTATGTTTCAAGAATGGATGGAGGAATGAAAGTTGTGAGTATATTTAAAATTTTAATATGCAGGAAATAGTTACCATGTGTTTGCATTTCATTTAAGAAATAGATATGTTAATTTTTGACTGTATTCAAATTTATATCTATCTAGGATTGATATGATAATCTCTAAACCAATAAATAAATACTAGCCATCATTAATGAATTTATCTAAAATGGATATTATCAAAGATATGAATACAAGAACATTGATACTTATAAATCAAACTGTAGTACTTTTATATTCATGAATACTAAACAAATGCAGAGTTACAGGCAAGGGATTGTGATCTCGATCTGCTAGCTGGTTCAGCATGGAGTACATTTGGAAGGTCATTTATCTTTTTCCAGGGTCTTTAATCATGTTTTTATCTGAATATATTATGTTTAACATTTTTAGCCCCATTATGAGACAATTTGGCCCTTTTATTTTATTCACATATAAATATATCACTTTTAAAATATATTTAATGTATATTATACATTATACACAGATTTATTTTATAATATATTTTTGGTAATACCTTTAATTATAATAATGATCTTTTCATAAATATAAAAATGATTAACTCATGATTTTTTTTGTTAGCATATACTTTCACTTAACCATAGATGAAATTAAAGGGGATTTGAACTCAAGCTCCCTACAGTCATTCAATCTATCCAACATAACTGATACACATGACCACATACATGTGAAAAAGATAAATGATCTCCAATATAAGTATTTCATGCTTAACTAGAACTCATCAATTGGTCCAGATCATCATCATCCAGACATATATATAATCAGTGTTCAATTTATATTATGATAGCAAATTGACATACTTTAATGGATGAGCTTCAATCCTTTTCACTCATTTATATCTCTGACAATCTGGTGATGAAATGCTCAAAGCCCTTGATAGTGCCATGTTAATCTTAAGTCAATCTGACATCTCATATGTAAGACCTTAATAAGTCCATTTAAATACATGTAAGAGGGATGGGAAGAATACAGGCTGAATATGTAATATTGAAATAAAAGTATAATGTATGTATTTAACCTAGTTGTAATTAAAGAGGATTTGAATGCAATCTTTCAAGCTCCCTACAGTCATCTATTCTTTTCAATTTAACTGATACACATGACCACATACATGTGAAAATATAAATTATCTCCAATAAGACCTTAATACATTCACTTAAATACACAGAAGAGGGATGGGCAGAATACAGGCTGAATATATAATATTAAAATACAAGTATAAGGTATATACTTAACCTATATGTAATTATAGGGAATTTAGGAAGCTTGAAATAATTAAAGGGGATTTAGGAAGCTTGAAAGATTGCATTCAAATCCCTTTAATTATATCTAGGTTATACTTCTATTTCAATATTAATGATAGATATTAATTTTAAATTTAGTAAAAGTTAAAATATGTCTTTAAAAGGTAAATACATACAAAAGTATTGAGAGAAAAGCTTTAATTTAACCTTCAATTAGCATGATATGTGAGGCATGCTTTCAGTACTTAATAGCCATCCTCAAAGCACAGATTATAAGATGGATTTGTGGCATTTATTAGAGAAATATACAAAGCAGGGAATTTACATAAAATTTGAATTGTAAAAAAGTACATTTATGTAAGCCACTTTTTTGAAAGTGGGACTAATTCAAATATTATGTAAATTCCTTGGCTTGTTTATTCTCTAATAAATATCACAAGTCCCTCTTACAATTTGTGCTATGATGATGACTATCAAGTAGTTGAAAGCATGCTAAAAATACCCACTAATTAAAGTTTAAATTGAAGCTTTTCTTTAAATACTATTATACATATTTATTTTTTGAATTACATTTTCGAAGTATTTTAAAGTTTTGACATTAAAATATATCTGTAATATTCTTTATACAGGTGGGCAGTTACAAAAAGAGATAAAAATTAATAACTGAAAATAAACTTTTTAATTTTTCATGGAAACCTTGAAGAAATCCAGCAAAAGTTTTCTTCATATGTTCTTATTAACGCGGGTTATTTTCATATTATTATAACCATAGCAAGTGATTTATGGGCTACTCACAAATATGCAATGACAAGCATGATGAATTTACTAGCTTTGGTCTCTATATTTAAGTTCCAAACTTCTCATGATTTTCTTTGTCAAATGCTTGTCAGTTCTAAACTCGATATCAGTTTAGTATTTGAAGGGAAGATGAATAGAATTTCTACATTTGCAAATGCTATTTCACTTTTTATTAATAATCATTAATGATAAAATAAATTGTGGCAGTGACTTTTTGGAGGCAATAAAGTCACCAGTCATGAAATCCCTTCACAATCAAAAGCAGAGATTACTAAGAATGTACTGATTCCAGATCTTTTGATAATGACCTTCTATTTACTTAACCATAACTGTAGATTAGTTTGGAATGAAGAAAGGCTGTCTGATTTTGAAGAAAACCTGTATAATATTAAAGGCAGCATTGTTGGACTTAAGTTTAATTGAGAAGGGTAAGAAGTGATTGATTTGAAAAGTGGGCATGTTTTACTATAAAGGTAGAAGTATTGGAAGCATAAATGAGGTTCTTCAACCTTTATTATAAGTAAATATCATGGAGAAATTAATGCTATAAGTGGCAAGATTAGGTTTTCAACTTATGGATATCAAATATAGATAATGTAGGATTTTTCAGAGGATTAATGTTTTGAACTGATTTCATCACATTTTTAAAATATCATAGCAGATATTAAAGCTACAGTTGGAGAACAACTGAAAAATGAAAATGCAGAGGGGAAATTAAAATATGGGATAAAAGTGAAAAAGGACATAAAGAAAGTTCTAAAGTGAAAATAGAAATAAAAAAATCCAAATGAAGATATATAATATGGCATATGGAGACATATATGAGAAAGAATATAGACTTTTGGAATTAAAGAAAAAAATTGTGTATTATAAATGCTAATTTAAAAATAATTCTAAAGGGAAATAGAAATAAAAATATTTAAATGAAGGTGCTCCAGAGTTATATTATCCCATCAAACATCACATGATCACCATTTCCTATGCTTACAAGCTGTTAAAACAGCAGTAAACTCTCCTTATAGTAATGCTATCCAGTGCAAGTCACATTAATCCCAAGGATCCTCACTGATGAAAGCCACAAGCTAAAACTAGTCTGGGGATGCTGGATAAGTAGGCACCACATAGGGATTTTATGCCCAAACCTTCTTACATTCATTGATTATTGTATTATATTTTGATTAACAGAAAAAAATATTTTTAAGAAGTGATGCACTTAATAGAATCAATACAGAAAGAGATAAATAATTTTGTGAAATGTAGTGTTTGTGTAAAACTAAAGGAAAGGCAGTATTAGCAATGGGAGTTTAAATTAAAACTCACAACTTATTTTAAAATGATAACAGATCTTGAAGACATTTAGATTTTAATGAGATCAATAAAAAATATTGATATTTCATCAACAACTGATGTATAAAATAGCTGATACAAAAAAGGCAGCAATTTTTCAGTAGATGCTCAATTGAGACAAAAATTGCCTGAAGAATAAAAGGAGTGTAAAAATATGTTTTTGAATGACCAATTTAGAAGGATTGAATTCAGCAAAATGGTATGAAAAAGAATTAATGATGTTATACATAAATTTAACCTGAAGATGTAAAAAAAAAGTTATAGAAAAGAGTAAAAATCTCAAAAATATAAAGTAAAAATTCCTAGCTAGAATAATATTATGAATATAGCACAAATCTATAAAGAACTATACAACAATAAGAAACAAAAAATGAAAGAACGTCAAGAATTTAAAATAAAGAGGTGAGACATGTAATTAGAACTATGAAGAATGGAAAAGTTCAAGAAAATAAAAAAAATTACTGCAAATATTTTTAAAGAAGTAGATTTAGAAATAGAGAAATTATTGGCATAGCTATATTTGTAATGATATGGAGTCGGGGGGTTAACTATAGTGAATATAGGGATAGGAAAACCATTAAGGATGAATTGGGGTAAATATATGGAGATAGGATAACATTATCTGCATGAACAAAACCATATGGTGCATCTTCAGCATTAAACAAAAATAATAAATCTTATAAATTATCAGGAATCAGCAAAGAACAGTGAAAAATCAACAGTCAATCTTGTGACTGAAATTAAAGAAGGTACACTATGAAATAGGCTACTTATCTAACCACTGCCAATGTTAGAACAGAATATAACAATTATTTGGATGAGTGTACTTAAATGTTAATCCATTATTTATAATAAAAAATTATACTGAGATACTGAAACATGCTGATCATCATCAATGGTCTGACCATGTACTTCCATTAATATAGTGTCCAACTTTTAGTAATAAAAAAATATAAAATTTAGTGTATGAATGTTACAGGAGATATCCAGGGTAACCATCCAGATGTCTAAACTCTAACATGAATCCCTACATCCCTATAATTAACTGCTCTAATCTAGCTCAGGAAGCAAGAATTTTATAAACTGTTATTATGAAAACAGAGATAAATAAATATAACAGATTACTGTAAATAATTTTAAATAATAGGTTTTCCAGAAAGATGTTCTTGAAGGCTTCTTAATTTCAGATTATTTACATTTTCTTCACTTTGCAATAGGATATTTCAGGCTAATAAATAGCAAGAATTTATCTATTTTCTTTCCAATAAAATTTCTATATTAGGTTAATACATAGAGTCACTCATGATCTTGGTTGGAGACAAGGTTTTGTTGCAGTTTACTTCAGGGACCTTTTTCTTCTTTACATTTTTCTAATTAGGCAGGTTACATGGAGACAGATGATTTTTAGCTTTTAGCTAAACTTAGCTCATGGTTTTCAATATAGAAAATATTTTTAAACAGTTGTCTTTTTACATCTGCTTTCTTCTTTAGCAGCTGAATTAGGAAAGACTGCTCTTCTCACAACTTTGTTAGAACTTCTTTTACTGTTTTTTTTCACTAGCTGGCTTAGAATTGATTGTCTTCTTCAACAGCTGGGACAGGAATGTCTGCTATTTAGAAGACAGGACTTCTGAATAATCAGTCCACCACCCTAATTTTGGAACAACTCTGTTTTCATCCAATTACAATCCTATCTCCTACATGACAAAATTTAATATAAACAATTAGATCAATTTTGACAAAAACACTTATTCAGCCATTTCTCTCCTTCAACCTTAACATTGGAAAAAAAATTAAACATCTTGAATTAGAATAATAGTTTTTGATATTTTTTTTAATTAAAAAAAAATTTCTTGCAAAAGAAAACAAGATAATTAGATTAATAACATTGACTTTCCTTAAAGAATAAATAAAGAAAAGCAACTCAAATTAATTAAAGTAAAATTTTAACAAAATGTTAAAATCATGTTTTTTTTTCTTTTAAAAATATTACTAAACATAAAAATTTATTCACTTTATCTCTTTTAAATGCTAAAATTAAAAATTACTCAATAATTTACTAAAGAGAAAATTATTTTCTTTTAATACTTTCAAAACCAAAATAAACTGGTAGTTAGATTAAAATTACTGGAAAGAGAGAGCAAAAGAAATTATTTATCTGAGTTTATAGCTTTTTCTTTTACAAACTTCAAATGTTAAAATTATGTTTAAAATATGTTTACATTCTCATATTATCTTGTAATAAAAAAATTATTTAAATAACACACATTATTTTAAAAAACACGTATTTGTGGAAAAGTTAAAAATTTTCCCCCATGAATTAAGTCATTCTAAATTAAAGGAGCATTTTATCAATTAACCCATGTGGTTATGATACCAAATGTCTAAATATAAAAATATAGTACATGAATGAATAAATGGAGAACTAATATTGATATTTAAAAGACTAAAAAAGATATTATTTTCTCTTTCCATTTGTAATTTTATTTGGCAAAATGTTTTAAACATCTGCGACCATATTTTCCTCATAGAAATATTTACTTCTTCTTAGATTCAGATGAATATGCTTTCAATGTGGTTACCAGAATCATAACTACATCTAAATTACAAGAAAGGCTAACATTTTTTGGAAAACTGTTTGAAATATAAAGAATTCCCCAATTGCTGACACATCAGCCGTAACAAATCTATACAACAATACAAGTCCATGTATTTAAAAATGCACTTTCTAAAATATATAATTTGAGGATGTAAAAAACCATTGAAAAATAATACATGGAGAAAAATGTAAATGTTAAAGTATCGCAAAATACTAATTAATGAGAGCCATGATTTTGGTGAATCACCCTGAAAGTTTACTCAGCTGTAGCCAAGAAGATGTAAGTATTTCATACGAGGAAAATAATAAAAACCTTTTCAGTCACGAATGTCAAAAACATTTTGGCCAATAAAAAGATATTAAAAATTATACTTTTATTCTTCTATTATTAGTTTTATACAAGATCTTTACTAAAATCATTGCAACTCATATAAAAATAACTTTAAATTCAAACCAGACAAAAGAACAAGCTAGATTTAAATGTGATTATAGCACAGCGGATCATGTAAAAGTATTTAGAGAAATTATAGAAAAAAATAATGAATATGTGCTGCCATTTTGAACATGGTTTAGAAATTATTAAAGGACATTAAATTCTAAATGCATTTCTACAGTGATCAAAGCATTGGATCATCAAAATATATATCCAGGATGATGTATAATATGATGATTTAATATCCCCAAAACCTTTTACAGCTGTTTTACTAATAGTATTTCATGAATTAAAATAGAAAGATAAAAAATTTTAAAAAAAAACAATAAAGGTTATTTATGTCATTTGCAGATAATGTGGTTATATTTGTAAGTAATGTTTTAAGATTCCGGAAAAGATGTATGAATTATCAGATGAAAGTAAAAATAAAGTTAAAGGCAAATGCTAAAAAAAAAAAAAAAAGATTAAAGTAATATTGAATGATTTTTTAAAGAAGTTGAAAATAAATATTGATAAAAATGAATTAGAAATTAATGACTAGCAGATGGAAATGTAATGATTAAAATTAATCATAGAATTAAGCTTAAATGGATTCCTTTTGGTAGAAATACCTTAAATGTTGAGAGAGAAAAATGCCAATGTGTTTAAAAAGACAAATTTGAGACTTAATTATAATTACAAAAGTACAAGCTTTACCTCAGACAAATGTAATCATAAATATACGAAGACTTTTTAGAAAAAAGCTTTTCTCTATACGATCTTCTTATATTTATGATTATATATAGTTAATTATTTCTGATATGTAAATTTATACATTTTATAGAAAATCTGGACAAGATTCAGACCATACAATAAAATATGGAAAAATTTATGTTAAGAGAAACAATGAGGGATGAAAAGCAAAATAGATAAATGGGATAATTAAACAATATTACTGACATCATTTAAAAATTAAAAAGCCAAAATAGAACTGAATTGTACATGTTGTTAGAAGAGATGACATCACATGATCACCATATCTTATGCTTGCTCATAACTGTTATTAAAACAGGCAAAATCTTCATATAGTAGTGCCACTCAGCGCAAGCCAGAGTAATCAATGGATACCAGAAGGCTTGTGCATAAAATCACCATCTAGTGCCTAGTCACCCAATATCCCCAGACTAGTTTCTAGCTTATGGCTTTTGTCAGTGAGGAGCCTTAGATCTGAGAGCACTGCACCTAGATCTTAGGATCTAATGCAACTCTCCAGCAGCCACTTTTTATCTCTTCTTAACTACAATACTATGAGTTTAAAATTGAAAACAATAATATTTTCAATCGAAGCTCATTAGCTTATATAGTCATATAGATCTGAACTCAGTTCAATATCCATACATTTTGGTGGCTTTGGTTCTTTAATAACCATAACCACCACTATCCTATTATGCAGGATTGGTATTAAACCTCTAAACATCACATGATCACCATTTTTAATCATGCTTTCTCATAACTTACTAAATCAGGCAAAACTCTCCATACAGTAGTGCCACTCAATGCAAGCCACAAGCTAGAAGCTAGTCTGGGGATATTGGATGAGTTATGCACAAACCTTTTGACATCCATTGATTACTCTGGCTTGTACTGAGTGGCACTATTGTATGGAGCATTTTGCATGTTTTAATAATTAGAAGAGATGACAATGGATGAACAATAATCTCAAAATAGATCCTAGGCAATTGTAAAAGATCTAGAAAAAGACCACATGTAAGATGAAAAGTTTATTGAAGTAATGTAAAGAAGAGAAACTATAGATTAGAAAAACTGGATTAATTCTGGAGATATTAATTTAGCAATTATTTGATAGCAAGCCGAAGATCTCTTCCTACTTATGCAACATTATTTGTAAATAATGACTCACTCCTTCTTTTAAAAAAGTAATTAATAATAATAAAGTATATATATATATCACGTGATTTTATTTAAATCAATGAAGGAAATGTTATTAAATTTGAAGACACCTTATTTGTGCTTTTTCTCTCTATATAATTAAGATGATTTCATCTTTATCGTAAGTTTTAAAGTGTCTGGAAAAAAAAAGATTCATTATCATCGCTATCATTTGCAATCATTCTTGATACAATATAGAATAAAGATCTTTCTAAGCATAATCCAGTCTGTTCATCCTTAACCTCTCTTTTCCACATCATGCCAAAAAACGTTCTTATTTTATCCATTCAACTCGATCTGGTCTGATTCTAGATCTTTTAAAAACTCTATGAAACCAATTTAAAACTTCAGTTCTTCATCTATTGTCATGTATTCTGGCAAGATGCTCAGCCTAACTCCATCCATTTCAGTTTCGTAATTCTTTCAATAATATCTATGAAGTCTATTTATTTTTTCATCTAAGTATTTCAGTTTCACTCTTTTGTAATTACTCTTAATATATATATATATATCCATCATCATTGAGTAGTATGAAATCTCCATTTTGCTCTTCTCTCCAAGTATCCAGACCTCGTCTATTAAAAACCTTTCTTTTTAAACTATATAAGTATATTTCTTTCTAATACTAAGTCATTAGGTTATTAAGGGAATTACAAGATGAAAATTAAATGTATCTCAATTAATATGTATAATGTTAAATATGTGGTTGTCTGTCTGTAAGTACATAAGCACATAATACTTTTTGCACTTGAACTTATTCGTTCATTTAAACGGCAAAAGCTAGGAAACTGTGATGTAGGAATTAAATAGCACTATCATCTGGTAACTACAGGTGACTTAAGTTAACAATTGGTGGCGCTATAGTAGAGGGAGTCAACGTGTTAAACTTTGAGAAGCAGTATTATGTTGAATTAGTCAATAATTATTTAAATATAAACATTTTATTTGAATTTGGTAAAAATTGTTGTGATAAACGAATTCAAAATATTTTTCACTGAATCAAATTAAGAGAATATAATGGATATATCAAAGTAAAATATAATGTAATTTTTATTCTAATTAGTGAGTTTTTATTAGCTTATGTTGGTAGAGTAATATACTCAATAGTCCTTGGACTAAGCTCAATTCCATCTTTTCTACTCAAACATCATATGACCTCCCAAACATCAAAACAATTGATTACTTTACTCTATGTGATGTAGTACAGTCATAGATTAGTGGAAGCTCAAAATCTAGGGACCACAGCCAAACTCTATCCCTTTTAGTACTCAACATCATATGACCTCCCAAGCATCAAACTATTTGATCACTTTGCTCTATGTGATGTAGTATTGCCATAGAGTTGCAAAAGCTCAAAATCTAGGATCCACAGTACTCAATGTAATAGACCTCCCAGTATCAAATCATTTGATTATTTTGATGTATGTAATGTAGTATAGTCAGAATAGTGAAAGCTCAAAGCCCATGGAGCACAGCTCAACTCTAACTCTTCTGGTACTCAACATCATATGATCTGGTATACAATATCATATGACCTCCCAGGCATCTAACCATTTGATTGGGTAGCGCAGTGGTAGAGTAGCATACACAATCAGATGGTTTATGATTTTTGGCTTGCTCTGTTATTTCCAGCGATCAAGCCTTTAATGAACTCCTAGTAATAATCTAAATTATAATTATTAATGTCTTGTTGCATTATCCGACTGAAGATATAGTACAGTAATAAGGAAAAGCATTTATCTAATTTTAATAAAACTACATATTTGATTTATTATTAAATTTGAAAATAATTTATATATTTTATAGTGATATAAAATTTTCGTTTTTTAATATAAACTTGGTTAAACACTTAACTATATTTACTTGATTTTTTACAAAATAGAATTCAAACTGAATTCACACACAAAAAAATTATTTAGTTATTATATATATATATATTTAATTATTTAGTTAATGTATATATATATATTTAATTATTTAGTTAATCTCTGATCAAGCTAAATGCAATTATAATATAGGTTTCTAACCGGGGAAAAATACAGTTTTTAATGCATTTTCTCTGCAGAGCACTTTCTTCAAAGGGAAACTTTAAACTGCTGTTCTAAAAATAATACTGTGTTTTCTTGGTTTAAGAAACATTTTAAAATTATATACAATTTATTTATATTTTGATTACGGAGTTTTTCATAAATATTAATACCTGATTATATCACACACCATAAATTAATTATTCATAAAATTGAATGCGTAGCATAATCAAGTTGCTTTATATAATATTTGTTCACCTTACATATTAAATTACTGAATGATGTTGTTTGGGAAGTAATAAGATGTTTGAACACAGGAATGTCGTTGTTGAGCTGCGATCTAGGCTCTTGAAATCCGGACTTCATCATTCTCCCGCTGTTCTAAATCACACTGGCTACTTTGCATAGTATATATATTACATCATATATTCACACTATGTAATTTATATGTATAGATATTGTGATTCATGGATCTTGACTGCTGAAACCGTCACTTTCTACTATTGTAATAAAACAAGCAGGGCGTTTTTATATTAGTATATATAATATATGCCGGATTTGAACTCAGACTTTCACACGACCCACTACTCTCAGGACTATCTCATATTGCTGACTCACCTGATCACACACATGTTGAAAAGATAAATCATCACCAATATACGTATTTCATGCTAAACCAGCAATCATCAGTTGGTCTAGATTACTATCCTCATATATATATAATCAGTGCTCAGCTTTATATTAAGATAGCCAATCTTCATACTTTAATGGACAGGCTTCAAACTATTCCAACTCACAACTCTTCAGCCTTCCATTTCATTGGAAATCTGATAGTGGAACATTCAAAGCCCTTGTTAGTGGCAAGGTTATCATCCTACCCATATGAGATGGCACTGAGAGTAGTGGGTCGTGTGAAAGTCTGAGTTCAAATCCTGCATATATTTCGTGTGAAAGTCTGAGTTCTAATCCTGCATATATTACACATATTAATGCAGGTTTAAGCCTGTACAATGTATTAATAGTATATAGTGTATTCATATTATATAAATTTGTACATATATATATATGTGCTTTAGGCTAGCACGATTAACATGAACATTAATTGAAAATTTAGTAGCCACAGATCCAACAAATTGGATTACTGATGAATGTTATAAAAACAAATTAAAGTTGTCTGACCACCGTAATTGAAAATAAGATTGAAAACAGTCAGGAAATCCTGATTTATAATGTGTGAGAACGAACACATTTGTTTAATTAAATACGCTGTAGTTGTTTTAAATATACTGAAGGCATTTTAAATGCCATATCCAGGTAAATGAAAGTAAGTATCTATAAATAAAAGATAATTATTGCTCAGAAAATTTAATTGGGTGAATGTAAGATTTATAAAATTCTCGAAAGCAGTTATGGGCTCATTATTTTTACGACGGTGCTAATAAAAACCAAACATTCTTTACTATTTTATTATTAGAAATGATTACGATTTTCAAAGTATTAGAAAACCGAGTTTATCCCCCATTGTAATAATGAATCAATAGTTTGTGTATGTAAATCTTAGTATTTACGATGTATATATGCTGTGATTTCTACTGTAGAAGATGGTAACTACTTGATCATTACTGTAGATAGTCGCCATTACTTGACATCTCTTTAATATAATTTATACTAGCTACTATGCAATATTTGAATATATTTGGAGTTTAGTTGTAATTATAGGGGATTTGAACACAGACTTTCAAGCTCCTTTCAACCATTTATTGTATCAATACAAACATTACTCATGACCACACACTGTGACAAAAATAAAAGATCTCCAATATAGTATTTCGTGCTGAACCAGCACTCATCAGTTGGTCCAGATCATCATCTCCCACACATATATAATCAGTGTTCGGTTTATATTAAGATTAAAGTTTGAAAATTTGCTATTTAATATAAATTAACCACTGATTATATATATATTATGTGTGTGGGGAGGGGAGAAGATGATCTAGACCAATCGACGAATACTGATTTAGCATGAAATATGCATATCGGAGATCATTTATCTTTTTCACATGTGGGTGTGGTCATGTGCATTTGTTGTATGAGATAGAGCGGATAGCTAAAAGGAGCTTGAAAGTCTGTATTCAAATGCCCTATAATTATAACTTCTAAGTATATATATATATATATATTGTTTTCCTGAAGGTTTGTGATAATGGTGTTCTAGTTGTATTTTTATGTTGGACTATTTCCATCATCTAATTAATATATGTATATATATAACATAGAAATAAAACACACTAACTCCTTTTTAAAATTTGTTTTTTATATGACTATAATCATGAAAAAAAAAAAAATCCAACGTTTCGACTATTTTATATAGTCTTTTTCAAGGCACACTAAAATAAAATAAAATATATATATAAAAAATAACACATATTCCATAAAAAAAAAAAAAAAATTACAAAATATATTCATAACCAAAAATTTACCTTATCTCACTCCCCTTTTCTATTACCAACAAACACAACTCAAAGAGAAACAATTTCCTTTTTTTTTTATGAATATATTTTGTAATTATTTATTTATTTATTTATTTTTTATTATTATGGAATATGTGTTATTTGTTATATATATATATTATTTTATTTTAGTGTGCCTTGAAAAAGACTATATAAACTAGTCGAAACGTTGGATTTTTTTTTTTCAGGATTATAGTCATATAAAAAACAAGTTCTAAAAAGAAGGAGTTAGTTTGTTTTATTTCTATTTTGGATATTTATGAACTATTTTGAAAAGAATAACTCTGTGCTTGATATATTAAATTATGTATATATATATTGTTTTCCTGAAGGTTTGTGATGCTTCTGTTCCAGTTGTATTTTTATGTTGAACTATTTTCATTATCTAAATAAAGTTAATTTTTTCTGAAGACATTCAATACATATATTAGTTAGATGATGGAAATAATCCAATATAAAAATACAACTATGTATGTATGTATATATATATATATATATATATATATATATATATATATAGTATATATATTATATATATATATATATATATATATAATAACCTACACTCCCAACCATTCATATACATCATATGAATAACTAGGGCACCAGTTCTATTAATGAATAGAACAATATGACAACATATACAAAATTATTACTGAGACTCTTTACCTAAGTCTACATTCAGCTCTATAAAATAATATATCTATTTTATAATAGATCTATGAAATGTGGAGATGTGGAAATTAGTACCTGAATGTATACAAGAATAACTCAAGACACAGTTTTTAATAAATAAACAAATCATTTATTATATTGAAAATTTAATTTAAGTACTTATTTACAATAAGACTGCTTGTCTTAATGATTTAAAATTCTTAAACACCTTGAACATCAGTTTGGGATTATTCCCATGATATTACCCTAACCCTTTGAAATCCGAAATTAACAACAAAACTTGATCTTCTAACTTTGCATACCTGATTTACTTAAGCATTTCATTCAAACATATTATTAACTACATAATATATTACATTGTTGGCACAATAAATATTTATGAGAGGATTTTCTATTGATTAATAAAATAAATCAAGCTAACATATTTGGCCATCAATAAAGCAACTTTTTCTAACTAATGAAATAATCATTTTTTTTTACATATACCTTTCACACATAACAATGAAATCATATTCATTCTGATGGTTTGATGATTTATAATTCTGTATTAAATGAATATATGTTTCAAAACGTTTATTTCCCATTTTTAATTTCGATAACACTATACTTTTATTTAAATGAATGTAACTCTATACTTTTATATTCGCGATATTGTTCATATTACGCATGTGTATGCCAACAATAATAGAAAACAATCTTTTCTACACATCATCCATTCATCAAGAAAATATTAGACAATTACTTCGTTTCGGACAATGTCGTAAACCAATAAATAAAATAAGACACTAATATTACATCAAGAATTTGATTTCAGCTATCTATATGGCCACATATTAATAACACAGAGCTATATTTTCACGATTATATAAACCATTCCAAGGGGAATTCACACATGGAGCAAATAAACTCTTTACTTAATACTTCTACAATAATTCATCTAATTCCGAAATACACCATTGGAGGGGACTTTTTCCTCATCACCAGGACTATAAAAAAACATCATTTAACTTCAAAACTATCATTTCATCATATGCATATAATATAAACTAGGCTCTACTCATGGAAAATTATTGAAATATACTAAATAGGCAAAATCTCTCATCCCTTCAAATATAGAACGCATCTAGATTACTTTCCATTCTCAAAGCTCTTCTACATATCGAACATTATATATACACGCTGGCAGATAAATACATACAGATAACCTACCAATCCGTCAGTTCTTTAGAATATGACAATGCCCGAAATTTATACATAAATTATTCACAAACGGAACTTTATCAAACAAGTGTTATAATTGTGCAAACAGACACACACACACACACGAACAAGAATATACAAAAAAAAATTAATTCTAAGTTATATACTATGCGAGCAACACGGTAATTAAATAATACATTAAGGTATAACCTTTAATTCAGAATAGACTTTAAGTTACTTTTAAAATTTAATAGTTATAATTATTACGAACGAGTTTCTTTGTCATCTCTAGTAAACTATTTCAATTATACATTCGTTCGTTGATTTTAAACAAAATTCTCACTTTTGAGATAATAAAATATATAAAATAAATGTAAACCTCTCTCTAATAATATAATAAAAAATATATATTTCTTTCCTTTACCTTCCTAAAAGAAAAATAAGACATATTTGTATAAAATCAATTTTTACCAACGTATCCACTACTCGTGAATACGCTTTCCGAGACGATCTAGGATATCATAATAGCCCAAAATTATAAATAAAACATAATTTTAAATATACCTATCTGTATATCATATACATTAATGATGACAAGTAATAAAGGAAAGATAAAGAAACAAAAGTCATTTGTTCTATGATTTAAAATAAAAAGTTCACTTGCAAAGTTTTACTCTGGGTTTATGAAACGATATGGGGACAGATTCCAAACTGAATTCGAACTTAAAATGAATTTCTGTAGGATAACCAATATATATATATATAATCATAAATTAAATATGATCCAGCAACTCCAATGTTCATGGCATAGCTATTTGAGCTACTAAATCACACATAAGTAATCAATTTCTCTTTTTATTATGACGGAAATATAAGCCATTTTTAGCTACAGTTGAACAGGAATTATTTCACTCACTCCGTAGTATTTTTAAATTAAGTAAGCAATTGTTCTTAAAATTTTCTTAATAGCATTTGACATTTTTAATCTAATATATGCATAGTTTATTTCTAAATACTGTCAAATAATATATCATGATTCATTAGTAATTCCACAATTAATACTTTATTATTATAGTGCATCTTTATCGAAGAGAACAGAAACACAACCGCATTCATGTCCTTCCATTCGATTTAAGCACGTATCTAAAAATTAGCATCCTTTGATTATTTGGGTAATTCACATTTACTTCTTTCATTAAAAATACATATTATTCTTAGAAATATCAAATAAATAAATACTGTCATTTTTCCATAATGAATTTAAGAATGGTGTGATATATTAAAATACACATATCCTTTAAATTTTATCTTTAACTTTTATAAAAGCAAGAAATAAAATATAGTGAAAAATTAAAATAAACTCTGCAAAACTGTTCTGCCCATATTTCCAAGAGATATTATACAACACACGTAGATAATTATAAAGTTCATGCACTTTATTTTTATTCATAATGATAATTAAATGAAGTACTGCAAGCTTAACATTATCGATATTCATTTTAAAATATTAATAAGGATAAGGTGGTTAATTCAAATGTTTAAAATTAAGGAGAGAGAATTGAAAAACCAATGTACCTTCTTAAATTTATTAGCCCTGCATTCCAATTGAAGACCTTTCCATAATGAATTTCTTATAACTTTTCCAGAAGTTTATTCCAAAGCTTTTTTTAAAATTAATTTGACTTCAAGAAAAAAAAATATATTTGTTACAGCAGGGAAAGAGCAATTTTACTGGCTGCACTTATAACGATAATAATGAGCAATTTTTTATCTTAACTCTCTGTTAAATAGATATCTCTTTTTCCCCCCATCAGAAAAAAGGTCATTTCCCTTTGAAAGGGTCAACTCCCACCTTTTTTGCACTTGAACTAATTACATATGCAAGAAATCTTTTCTTTAAAAAAAAAAATCATTCTGATTTTTTACAATTAAATCAAGACAACAAATAATATTAATAAAAAAAATAACTTTTACAAACTGGAAAGGAATGAATATTAATTAACTGTTAAACAAAATGATGAATAATTTATTTAATTTATAAAATAATTCACCTATCCAGATATCCATTAATAATTGAAAAAAAATACTTGTTAAACTATTAAAGATAATTTCTGTACTTTAAATGTCTTTATTGTAAGTGTACTATTTTTTTAATGTTATTAAAAGATGAAAATGAAATGAAACATAATACAGATATACATTTATGCACATACACTGTACTATAAATATTACATTATCTTTACTAAATATAATTGAGATGGCTGTCAATGTGGATAGAGGGATAAGTATCAATGAACAAGGGATTAGGAAACCATTCAAATCAATACTAAACACTAACATAAAATAACTTTGCATTTTCCTGCCAAAATATACTAATTCCTATAATAAACAACCCCTCTTTCTTGCATTAAATACTTCATCTATTATAATAATAACATTAAATACTTATAAAGTGGTTAATCAAATGCATAAACAATCAATATCTAAGACTTTAAACAATCTCCAACAAAATATTTAAAATTCTAAGGTTATTTAATTTTTGTCCTTTTTTAATACAATACGATTCACTACAGATACAAAGTATCTCAATTCCTTGTGCCCATTCAGAGGGTCACAATATATATGTATATGGTATTAGAAATGAGTGCAAAAATAAATGTGCATTAAATATTTATACAAATACTAAATTAGAATTAATTAAAATACTGAACAATAGAATTTCTCACCCTAACTCATGACTTACGATATTTTCCTCACATATGTGCTACTTTTGTAAAAATTATTTAATTTTTGTCATATCTCACCTTGCCTTTTAATAATGGACTAGTCTAGCTCTTCAATAATGAATAATATTTATGTAGTGTAATTTCACTACACCACTCTCATGCAAGGTAGGGACTGGTTTCAATCTGCTTTTAACATCCTGTGAATGGATGCAGTCATAAACATATGACCATAGACATGTGAAAAAGATCTATGTCACAATTTTGTGCTGAACTGGTACTCATCAGTTGGCCCAGACCGTAATCTCTTACACATATCTTTATCATTGTTTAGTATATATAAATAGAAAATTGTAAAAATTACATTATAGAAATATTATTCATTATTGGATAACCTCTAGTTTAATGAGCTACTAATAAAAATTATTAATGCACTTTCATTAAGTGATTTATGCTAAAGTTGTGAGGGAAAAATGTTTGACACATCAAATAAACTGTAATAATTTGCTATCTATATATACTGAAAAAATGTTAAACAACATTTTGGTATTGGTAGAAAATTTATATCTGCAATAAGAAAAAAAGATGGAATTATTACTAAAAAGAGAGATGACATCATGAAATTGGTAGAAGATTTTTATCAAGAATTATATAGTAATAAAGAACAAGTACCTCCTATATCTATTACATCTTCCGAATTGCCCAGAATTTTAAATGAAGAAGTGAGATATGCAATTAAGTGTATGAAGAAAGAAAAGGCTCCAGGAAATGATGGAATTATAATTGATATATTAAAAGAAGCAGGTGAAGAAATAGAAACAATTTTAGCAAAGTTATATACCAAATGTCTAAATGATAAAGATGTACCGGAAGATTGGAAGAATGCAGTAATAATATTAATATTTAAAAAAGGTGATAAAGAAGATATTATAAATTACAGACCTATCAGCCTTTTATCAGTTTTATATAAAATTATTACCAAGATAATTACAACTCGTCTACAGAGAACTTTGGATTTCCACCAACCAAGAGAACAAGCTGGATTTAAAAGTGGTTTTAGTACAATAGATCATATCCAGGTATTGAGAGAAGTCATAGAAAGGACAAATGAATATGAGTTGTCATTATGTTTTGGATTTGTAGATTATGAAAAGGCATTCGATTCTATACACATTTCTTCAGTGATTAAAGCATTGGATCATCAAGGTATAGATCCAGGATATTGTCATATTTTAAAGAATATTTATAAAAATGCAACAGCAACAATTAGATTACATAATGATACTGGAAAAATCAACATTGAGAAAGGTGTAAGACAAGGTGACTCCATATCTCCAAAACTCTTTACAGCAGTGCTGCAAGAAGTATTTTGTGGATTAAAATGGGAAACTAAAGGAGTGAAAGTAAATGGAGAGTATTTAAGTCATTTAGATTTCGCAGATGATGTAGTTCTTTTTGCAAATAATGCTTCAGAGCTGCAGGAAATGTTGCAGGAGTTAGCAGATGAAAGTAGAAAAGTAGGACTAAAGATAAATGTTAAAAAGACTAAAGTAATGTTTAATCGATTTGCTCAAAATATGAAAAATAAAGATTGATTATGAAGAATTAGAAGAAGTTAACAGTTACAAATACCTTGGTCAGATTATTAATACAGATGGAAACATAATGGAGGAAATTAATCATAGAATTAAACTTGGTTGGAGTGCTTTTGGTAGAAATAACTTGATACTAAAAGGAAATATGCCTATGTGTTTGAAAAGGATGTTTTTTAACAAATGTGTTTTACCAGTTCTTACTTATGGATCTGAGACTTGGACACTTAATGGAAGAGCAATACAGAGACTTCAGACCACTCAAAGGAGTATGGAGAGATGTATGTTGAGAGTAACAAGAAGAGATCGAAAACGCAATGTATGGGTAAGACAACAAACAGGTGTTACTGACCTTATTGAAAAAATTAAAAGATTGAAATGGAGTTGAGCTGGACATATTGCTAGAAGAGATGATAATTGATGGACAATTGAAATTTTAAACTGGATTCTAAGAGATTGTAAAAGACCCAGAAAGAGACCACATGTGAGATGGATGGATGAAATAAAAAAATGTGCAGGGGTGTTGTGGAGAAGAGAAGCTAAAGATCAGAGAAGATGGATTAAACTTGGAGAGACCTTCATCCTACAGTGGATTGATAATGGTTGATGATGATGATATACTGAAGAATGATCAAGATATGTGCAGAGATTGTGGTCTGAGCCAACTGATGAGTGCTGGTTCAGCATGAAATGTGAATTTTGGGGATCACAGATATTTTCACGTCTTTAGTCATATGTTTATGACTACATTCTTCCATAAAATGTTAAAAGTGGATTGAAACCAGTTTCTACCTTACATGAGAGTGATGTAGTAAAAATTACAATAAAGAAATATTATTAATTATTGGATAACATCTAGTCTAATGAATTACTAATAAAAATATTAATAGTCTAGATTCCATTGAACATTCATCACTACAGACCAATGTATATATAAATAGATAACACATGCCCTTATGGCAAAAACAGGTCAATAGATGATGATGCTCACTGAATCTGCTTGCTGTCATTATGAGTGTACATCTGATCATATATATAGTCAATGCATTGGAGGTAAAGGGAGATGATGACTGTCAATGCTGAACAGCAATATGCTGATTGTCCACTATATGGTTAATGCCTTGAGACAAATCCACATTAAAGATTCACTTATTTTTTCTTGATGTGTGGAGGAATTTTAGCTCCATGAAATAGAATATCTGTTAGATGTGGATAGTTTTTGTCAAGATAGTCCTCTCTAGTTATAATAAATTATAACAAATGTACTATACTTTTCAGCAACATACAAAACATCATTTAATATGAACTTAATTTTGAACTTTGCATGTTTGGTTAATATTCTGTAATTCAATACTAGTGCTATAAATGCATAAATATAAAGCTAGCATTTAATATCTTGTTAAATCATAAGCTGAGCACTTTTGAAAGTCATGGCTCTCATAATCATAGCTCTTTGTGAAGTAACTGTTTTTCTAATGTTATGCAATCTGATGTAGCACACAATTCCATTTGTGTATAGTACCAAAGGCTTGCAGGACATCCATGTGAACCACAAATAATTAACTTAGTCTGCAGAGAGGGAAATGACTTGAGAGGAAAAATAAGAGGCCTGCTTCATTGCACTAGACAGCAAAGCCATCAACTAAAAGGAAACATGCTATTCTATATCCAAGAAATTGAATACTTAAACTTTTCATAGATTTGCATAACATTAGACAATCAGTCACTTCAAAAAGAGCTATGATTATGAGAGCCATAACTCTCAAAAGTGCTTAGCTTATGATTTAACAAGATATTAAATATTAGCTTTGTGTTTATGCATTTATAGTGCTAGTACTGAATTACAGAACATCATTTAATAAAAGAATAAATGAGTGTAATTTGGGCATATTAAAAGAGTGAGACAAAAGAGTATCACTGAAATACAGTATCATGACAATCAGAAATGCTCATATTAATTCAATTGGCAGGTCAAAATCTAAAGAAGACATTTTAATATATATTTGTGTAGGTGGACTGTTAGTAGAAGATTTTTGTTGCTATGATTTTGGAGTTGGTTTGGAGTGATCAGTTACATTAGCATAAAGCTGATTACTTAAGTTTACAATAGATGTCAGCACTGGTATAATGGAGAAAGAGTTTGTGCTTTTGAGAATTATAAGTATGTCTTAATAATTAATTTCAGTAAGTTTTATATACTTTATATATTTGTCATAACTATGTAAATACTATTCTGTATATGCCATAAACACAAATGCATGTGTAATTAAAAAAATCCTTATAACACTGTCTTGATGAATAAATATTACTGTAGAGTTTTAAACTTGTAAACAACATTACTTGTCAAAATATTCAATTTGTTTATTGCTTTGGAATTCATAGGATGTTTGTGCCCTGGAAGTATTAGAGATGAGTGCATTTCATGGATCTTGGACTTCAACATCTGCCAAACAGGATTCTTTAATACTTAAACAATTTCTTTGTTCTGAGTTCAATTTGTTAGAGTATTTCCTAAGATTGGGACACCATTATTATATTCTTAAACAATTATTGTATTCTTAAACACTGTTTTCTATCTTTACATTAACGTATTTTATATGTTACTATTTAATATACTAAAAGCCACAATCTTGAAATATATATTTGTGTTAGTCAGAATATAATTGATATGCACAAAACTTTTATTTCATTTTCTAAACCAACTGAAGAATGCTAGTTCAGCTAGAAATACATTTTAAGGATCATTTATCTTTTTCAGATATCTTTATTTATAAGTTTGAAGAGTATGTGTGGTAAATGGAAGTGTTAAGAGTATCCACAGATAATATGAAAAAAAAAAGACAGAGAGAAATGGAATTGGATTACTGATACCATGTGGATATATTTAATAAAATTTTGAAATATAAATCTTTAACTGAGTTTAGAAGCTAGGGATAATCTCTAGTCTAATAAATAATTAGCAGTAGTGATTAATGTATTTATATAAAGTGGATAATATCAAACATATGAGTGCATTAAGTTTGACACTTGTAAATCAAATTATTACTTTGACACTTGTAAATCAAATTGTAATAATTTTGAATAATAATCCAATTCCCATCCCACTTTTATTTAGATACTCTAATGTATTTGTTTTTCAGAATTTTCCTAATGTAAAATTTATTTTTCCACAAATTATGTCTTTCACCACTTTTATTTCCCTATTGGACATTCATTTTTTAAACATTCACTAACTTTTTAATATAAATCTCATATGACAATTATAAAATATTGATTAGTCTACTTAGAAGCATTTTGTACATCAGTATAAAATATGCCCCTTCTTCATCAGAATAAAAACTTAAAAACATAAATCTAAATGACCTGCATTTAATAACCTTCAGTGCAATAAATAATCTTGCTATTCCATTTGTCATATCATCAATAAATCTGTAAATAATTACTTTTTTATAATTTTCATAATGGGTTATTCAATTATGTGACAGTTTTGACACCACAATAGCCTTCTTCAGAACTATAAAATATATCTCCATTACATTATTTCTTTTGTAAACACAATCTTAGAATAATATTACTTCACTGAGTCAAATCTCTCCATACCATAGTGCCACTCAGTGCAAACCTGTGTAATCAATGGACACAGGAAGGTTTGTGCATAAAAATCCCTATCTAGTGCCTACTCATCCAATATCCTCAGACTAGTTTCTAGCTTGTAAATATAAAGAATGGTGATCATATGATGTTTGATGGTTTAATAATATTACTTCTATATTTATATATGCATTGACAAATGATTATATTTTTCAATTTAATATATATTACATTTTTAATTTAATAAATTTCTAATAGTCAAAACTGTCATAATTAAATAAAAAGCATTGCGAAAGTAGTATAATAAATAAATATTATAAAAAAATAATATAATAAAAATATTATAAAATAATATAATATAAAAAATACTAAAAATAAAAAGTGATTTTTTAAAAAAAAATTAGTATATTTAATATAAATATTGCAAAAAATGTAAAAGATATATTTTCATAATGGTTTCTTTTTCATTTTTTTTTTTAATAACTGAATCCAATTCCACTTATATTCTTAATATTTGTTCATTTCATAATAACTATATGATAATTTTAAATCAGTTGCTCTTTTATCTTTCATTTTAAATTTAAGAATTTTATGACAGACAACTCAAGATTTTTTATTATTATGCAAACATGTATTGTCATAGGATGCCAAATTGGAAAAGGTTCCAATGTTAACTAGATACAAAATTTAGGAATTCTTAGAATATTTGAAAGACAGACATTCTTCATATACCTGGAGTGTAATTGCAAATATAGGGGATTTGAACCCAGACTTTCAAGCACCCTTCAACTATCCACACTATCTCAAACCACTAATACACATGACCATGCACATGTAGAAAAGATAAATAGTCACAAATATACCCATTTCGTGCTCAACCAGCCCTCACCACGGGCCAGATTATCATCTCCCATATATATATATATATATAATCAGTGCTCATTTTATATTAAGATAGCAAATTCTCATACTTTCATGGACAGGCTTTAAACTATTACAACCTCCAACTCTTCAGTCAGCCATATCATTGAAAATCTGATGATGGAAATCCCAAATCCCATGCTGATGCCAATATTATTGTTATGCTGATGTTGACCTCAAGTCACTCTAACCCCTCATGTATAAGACCTTATCCATTTAAATACTGAGAGCTTAATGTGTAAGATTTGAAATACAGACATTCTTTATATATCTGGAGTTTAATTGTAAATATAGGGGATTTGAACCCAGACTTTCAAGCACACTTCAACTATCTATATTATCTCATATTTGTGGTCATGTGTACTGGTGGTATGAAATAAGGTGGATAGTTGAAGGGCACTTGAAAGTCTTCCTTCAAATCTCTTATCTTTACAATTAAGCTCCAGGTATATGAAGAATGCCTGTATTTCAAATATTACACATTAAGCCTACATCCTGATCATCCCTCTTCTTATGCATTTAAATGGATAAGGTCCTATACATGAGGAGTCAGAGTGACTTAGAGGTCAACATGGGCATAACAATAATATTGGCATCAGCATGGGATTTGGACATTCCATCATCAGATTTTTAATGGTATGGACAGCTGAAAAGTTGGAGATTAGAGTAGATTGAAGCCTGTCCATTAAAGTATGAGGATTTGCTATCTTAATATAAACTGAGCACTGATTGTATACATATATGTGTGTGTGCTGATAATCTGGACCAGCTGATGAGTGCTGGTTCAGCATGAAATATGTATATTGGTGATTATTTATTTTTTCTACATGTGTGTTGTCATGTGTATTGGTGGTATGAGATAGTTGGATAGCTGAAGAATTCTTAAAATACTATATTTAATTATTAACATAAATAACACTTAATATTATGAAATCATTAGCTTTAGTTGGCATTGTCCTGAGGGAATGAGGTCCACACTGTGACATTCCTTGAGTGAAACACACCCAACGTCACATGTTTATTGGTCATCACATTCTGTACCAATAAATACCATTTGGTCAAATATGCTCATATAAACATCCATTATACATGATTACCAAAAACAGCAAATAGTCAAAAAATATCAGTATTTAATAAAAGATGTTCATTGTAATTGAAACAAACCTTGCTATCTCAGGTGCATCAATGATCTACCTTTGCTTATTCACCAATGAACATTTAACATTAATTTGTAAAAAAACTAAGGTTATTTCATCACTGAAATGTAATAAATTAAAGGCATTATTAATACTTTCTTATAACATTGAATATATCCTCCTATTGTTTATATAACTAAATATCAGGAACCAAGTTCTTGTATCTACTGTAGTAAATTGAAAGCTAACATTAATGTAAGAATAAAGTAAAACTACTAAATCATCACATGATCATGTGATGTTTTATTGGTTTTATACCAGGGCATGATCATGTGATTTTTTATTGGTTCCTGCCCATAGGATGATGGTCACTGTGGTTTTTAAAAACCAAAGACATCAAAATCTATAGACTGAACTAGGATTTAGATCTACATGACTATACAAATGAAAAAGTTTGGATAGAAATGTGCCTTCAACTTGGGCTTATAGCTTTATATTTAACTAAATAAGTAAAAGGTGGCTGCTGGAGGGTTGCATTATATCCTAAGATCTAAGTGCAGTGCTCTCAGATACAAGGCTCCTCACTGATGAAGGCCACAAGCCAGAAACTAGTCTGGGGATATTGGATGAGTAGGCATTAGATAGGGATTTTATGCACAAATCTTCTTGCATTCATTGATTACTAAGGCTCATGCCAGGTAGCACTACTCTACTATATTGAGTGTTTGCTACTGTTTTAAAATTAAAGTAGCATATATATATATATATATATATTTAGAACACAAAATAATGTTTGATAACACTTTAATTCTAAAGAAGTATAGGTGATTTGCATGGAACGTAATGAAAAAAAATTAAATTAAAAAGGTGTTGCTTATTAACAACATAGATTGAATGATAAGCAAAAAAAAGTAATAGTGGCTGAATGCATGTGACTGTAAAATTTTATAGCAATGTTTTTTTAATACCTTTTGTAATTTAAGGCAGTAGTAAAATGCCAGAACCTGGAATGCAATGCAATTGATAAAGCCTCTTGATTATTTACTTATTTATTTTTCCCATATATGAATATTGTTTTTAATTTATTTGATAGTAGTTATAGCCACAATGATGTATAGAGCAGTCACTAGGACTTTATTCTTGTTTGTGTTTTATCACTTCAGAGAGGAATTAAAATAATATCATTCAGTTAATCCCAAATTACAGCCATAATCACAATAGATTAAAAATTCTATGCATCAAATCCTATGATATTAAAGGTAATGTAGTGTTTAAATACCCACTTCAAATTGAAGTCTTGTCTGATTATACACCCCTCTCCCCAAGAATCAGTGTGTTTTATCAATGCAATTTCTAATAGTTTGAACATATTTCCATTTTCGTTAATCCTCTAATTAAGAATAGCTAAACACTCTGCAAGAATATTCTTAAGCCTGATTAAAACATTTTTACAATCCAAGGTTGGAACTTAGGTAAAAAATGCAATCTTTCATTACTAACTAACTCACTACAGACAGCAGCCTCTTCAATACTCCTTTAGAAAATCATCAAAAGAGAAGGCAATACTCCATAGGCTTGCTGATTGCTGACTGAAGAAGCTTTGAATGTTTTCCTATCCTGGTTTTATGCTCTACTTAAGATTATCTAGATATCCATTTATGGCTGTCAGGGCTGCTCATGGGCTGGTTGACTGAGAGAAAAAATCCTAAGCTTCCTGAAATAAATTTCTTAGTTTGGATTCGAAGCCAAAATCATAGACATAGCAGGTTGTTACATTATTTCTACCTTGTGAATCGATAAATATTATATTTGCTTTGATAATGCTCATAATTTTGATAAACTTGTAAACAAATTTCAGCATTAAATATGTAATATTGAGAATATCAAATTGTTTATAAAACAACTAAGTCTAAATAAGCTACTATTACATTTCACAATTCAAATTCCCAATGAATCATTTCAAAACAAACTCACAACTCCTGCTTTCTTGTACCAATCCCAATCTATTAGTCAGACAAAATATGGACACTTTTGTCTTATCTCTATATTGTTATATAGTGTATAAATCAAACAGTAACTCTGATAAAAGGCTTGTGAAATATTGTAATGTGTTTAGACTTAGTTGTCTTATGAGTTAACTTTGGTGATGATATGAAAAATAATTATTTTTCATGAATAAAATTGTATTTTATGTGTGTCTACATGTACAAGAATTTGTATTGAAATGCTTGTTTAATTAATAAGACAATGCCATGATTACATCTAAAATATTTCTTTAATTTTTGACTATAGACTGAGAGTGGATGTTGAGAATAGTTAAAGAGTTTCAAATATCACAAGAAAAGCCCTATAATTAAAAGACTTCTGGCTGTATTATTTTATGCAGTGATAAAGTGACAGATTTTGGATGTGAAAGTCCATAAATCATGGTTCCATTCCTACCTCTTCCACTACTTGATATTTTTATAAATTTCTTGGCAACAAATCATTTGATTATTTCATGTCTTTGGAGGTCATGGTTATGGATTACATTCTAGATCTGCTGATTCCAATGTTGTTGAAATTTCTTATGAGTCTCAGACAATAAACCATTCAATTATTTTTATTTATAATATGCTTATAATTTTTTAAAAAGAATATACAATAATATAAAATTTTTACAATAAATAAAAAAGCAGGATTTCTTTAGAAAATAAGATCAATTAAATAATAGTAAACAATACCTGACTTTAACTTATATATGAGTTATTCTCTGCTCTAGAGCCCCCTACAGTCAGTTTGAATAATCAAAATATCACATTACATCCATCTTTGAATAACCAAGCCATTATTGATAAGGGCAAATGGTAAAATTGATATAAGGATGGGGACTTACATGCAGTGATTAGTCAAGCTTAGTATAGGTAGCACTAGAAGAGAGCTATTCTTAATTTATCTTTATATAGTAGATTTTCCAATTGATCTTACAATAGAAATTACAATGACATTCATATGAATCATCAATGTTTTTGATGTATCTGTGGAATTTCTTATATTTTTTTATTGTGACAAAAAAAATGTATTTCACATATTACTATGTAATGCTGCTACTTCTTACAACTTTCATATTTATCATTTCATTATAAAGATTCAAATATGCACACATAAAACATTTTGAGCATAGTTATATCACATTCAGGCGTTTTTTATGCTCTGGCTGGGATTTGAATCCAGGTAAGGTAAAACTTGGAATATTTTTTAGATTCTAAACAAGTTTAGGACATGCAGCAAGGTTATGGACAACTGTGTTAATGGCTAAAACTGAACAATAAACAATGTCATCCATACAAATATGATATTTTCTCCTCCAGTATTCATTTTTTGAAAGGCTATCAAGAAAAAACTTTTGCTCTGCAATGTATATATATAAGCCTTACAACGGTATCATGTCCACCTGCTATCTATACAACAGTGGTTTAAATACAGGTCAAATATTTTTCAAATTGGCTTAGGCATTCTTTCCAACAGCTCACCAATTGACTATCCATTGGTCAGTAAATAAAGCTCTAACTATTTTTAACTGAAAGGTAATGTAAATGGGGGGGGGGGGGAATCAAATCTTTACCATTCAGCAAGTGCCAAGCCTGGTAAATTCTGACTTTCTTCACTTTATCTATTAAGGGTTTCTGAAAAGACTTTATCTTGAAATAGGTTTATTAAAAATATAGTTTACATTATATATATATATTATAACATTACAATAGAAGGGAATAGAGATCAAAGGCCATCATAACATTACAATAGAAGGGAATAGAGATCAAAGGCCATCATGTTTGTTGCCAAATATCAACAACAATTGTAACTCTCCAAATGAGCAATCACACTGGTACCATAATGATTATGGATTTTACGCACCATAGAGTACAAGTCCTCATAGATAAAATGCAATATAATGTAACACAAATAATAAAATTTCAGGTTCTTATCAAAATAATATCTAATGTTCTTATTGAAATCTCAGGTTCTTATTAAATTTAAATCCACATATTGGGTTATTACTTTATCTACATCTTGGGGTTTACTTGATACAAGAAATAATTATTGTATTAAACACTTGAACATTATTAAACGCAATAACCATTTAAGTTCTTATACATTAAATATTTTATCTTCTTATGGTTCTGTAATATTATATCTTATGTTCTAAAATGAATGAAAAAGTGCAAATATAAAATACCTAAGTATCTGAATACTTCAGATAAATATATGACTAGCAAATAAAACATTCTTCAAACAATTAAAAGACTTTTAAAAAAAAAATCTTCATACGACTTATAGGCGCATCCTATCCTAATATCTTCATATCTATAGGCGCATCCTATCCTAATATCTTCATATATGAGCTTGTACCAAGTAATGAAAAATAAAATAATGCAGTGGGGAGAAAGGGTACTTTTATGTTACCCACTACATTATTAAGCACACTTGTAATAATGATATATCAACATAATATTTATTTTAAAATAATGCAGGTGTTAAATAAATAATAAATAAATTGATATAATATTGATATTATTTACTTTATTATTTTTACAAACAAGCAGTAAATGGAAATCCTAATTTTGTTTGGTACTTCATTATAAAAGTAATGGATTGGTGATATTCTATTGGCTTGTTGAAGCATGAGGTGTGTGGTGATAAATGAGTTGGCTTATAGCATTTATGGTTTAATAGACATATAAATGTGGATAATGTTATAATAGAATTTTAAATTAACTGAAAGCAACTGCAAAGAAATGAAATGAAATTAAAATATATGACAAGGTAAAAAATCATACTATTTAAAATTTCAAGTGCTGTCTAGTCTGGAATATAAATTCAAAATCCTGTAAAAAATGAAATAGTACTCGGAATATTGCACAGATAAGTTATTGTGTTAAATTATTTTTTTTTACAAATAATTTTAAACATGCACATAAATATTACTGCAGAAAATGTAAGTGCTGATATTATATAACGAAGGAAACGAATAAATCCAATAATTAAATTATATACATTGATAAGTTAATTATAAAATATATTTTTCTGTAACAAAGTTGCTGAAAATATGCATATTCTAAGAGAAGATGGAAATGTATGTAAATTAATTAAACATGCAGTTAATTTTTGTTATCTAAATGTTTCATTTTTGTTGTATACAAATATAAAAAAAAAATGTCTGAAACGAATGTTTAAAAAAAAGAAATAGATGCAAAAATATTGCTATATATATAAAAAATCAAATAGGTATGTATAATCTTTACTTTAGGTAGGGAAAGAAACTAGGTAGTGGAGAAATATAATAAAAATGATATTTATCATCAAAGGTAGATTGCTGTTACTTGCGCCCTCTTTTGGCAATTTATTTTAGCAGCTCAATTTTAAAACTACATCCCAATATTAATCAGTTCTTACAACATTAAAATGGGATCAAATCAAATATATTCAAAAACCATTATTTTTCCATGATGTTCTGCATCTCTTCCACTATTTTTGCATTGCTATAGGATCGATTCTACCATTCACAGGGCTGGCACTCAAACTTTTTATAAGATCCCAAACAATAAAAATATATGCCTTTTTTTTTCTACAAAAAATTACTCTCCTCTTAATGCATTTTCACAATACTTGATTTAAATACCCTATAATAATTTCGACTGTCTTTCAATCTTCTTCACACCTCTCACTACTAAATGGAATTAAATAAAACATTGTTAAAAAGCATTAAAGATAATTTTAAAGACTACTTATAATTTTACATCCTCTTTCTCAATACTTACTTGTGAGACAAAGGAATTTTGACTATTATAGAGAATAGTAAAGGGATATAAAAGCTATATAATTATTGTCAAATCTTTTATTCAACTATTCTGAAATTTGAAAAGAAAGAACTTTAGGTAGAAGTTAAAGTGTCTTTAAATACTATATTAGTAATGTTTGTGCAACCTAAGAGATTTGAAATTTAACAGCCATGATTTAGATAATAGTAGAAATGTACCTTAATAATGGTTACAAACCACTAAGTGAACCTATTTGATTGATATGTAGAAATTAGATAACACAAAAATATTCAAAGCTTGCTAAAGTATATAAAAGAGTAATTAACAAAGCAATTACATATTTTTTTTGATAGAAGAATTAAAACATTTTTAATATTAAAATTTTTAATTCCAATATCACATGACTCTTCCACCTATTCAATATTTTCCTTCATAGATATTCTTTTTATCTTTCTTTAGAGCCATCTGTCATAATTAATCAATGATAACAGATAACAGGATTCTCCAATTGCTCAAGCTTAGTAGATGATTCTAGAATAGGGTAGAAAGAATTGTTCTCACAAATGATAAAAATTTTCGATTTTGGCAAGGGCACTGAGCATAATAATACGAAACGAAAAATAAAGGAGGCATATTTTATTGCAAATAACAACTATGCCATAAACCGAAAAGAATTGTGCTTTGCAATCTCCAGAAAATAGACTATATGAAAGAAAACTTTGAATAAATTTTGCATAAATTACTGCCAAACTTCATTTAAAATCTCAATGTAAGATGACACTCCCAAAATAGACTATGAATATGAAGACCGAAGCTCCCCGAAAGCACTAAGTTGTATAATTATTTTTCTAATAATACTAAGCTTCACTTTTTTGTGTAAAGTGCAATTTAAAACTTACCATTTATTAAACGTTTGAGGAAATTTACATTGGTATATTTTATGCCACAGTTTGTATTTGTATTTGAACAGTCTCTATTGGTTACAAGATATACATGTGATAGTTTTATTATAGATTTTTGCATAAAAATGACAAATAGAAATAATTAATTTCTTTACCATATGTATTCACCACATGTCTTCATCTGCTTCTTGCTCTTTCTATCTTTTTATATCTACTCGGTGCAAAGGTATGTTTGAGATCACTAATAATCCATTAGTGTATATCTTGTGTCAATATTCAATGGGTTTTAATATCAGTCATAATATGGATACTCCATGACATGATAGTTATTATATACTTGTTATTTTAACAATACATTACAAAATTGAAAGTAGGTTGGCACTTACCATAAAACTCATTGATTATTTTAGTTTTCTTCACTACACTCTGCAACCATCCAAAGAATAATAGATATTAGTGTTATATAATATCAGTACTCCCTGATCAATTTCTGGCTTTTATCTTCATAAGTAAAAATTTAGTATTCAGATCTGGCTAATGCATTCCCATGTCTAGCAGGCATCGTAAACTTCCAAATACTGTTCAATCTAATAATCTAAAATTAAAAACCTCAAGACTTGAATTTGCATGATTTTATAGATCTGACTCCAGATCAGTAACTATATATTTTAGTGATCCCAGCTTTATGTAAATGTAAGTTCTTCTAACCTTTAGTTAAGAATGTTACTTTCTGTTGTTGTAAGCACATGAACAAATTATAAAGATTATGTGATGTTGTGGTCATTATGTCTTTGCTCTTTTAAATATTTTATTAACAATTTTCAATTGTGACTTCCATTTTCTGTATGTCTTCTGTAATAGCTAAAATGAGCTTTAGTGATGTAAAAAGCTTATGATCCTGTGATCCTTGGAGGAAATTATACACTCACTGCTTACAACTTTATATTAATCAATTATCTGGATATGATAATATAGAGTCCACCATTATAAAATTACAACTTTGTTGGATTGAACATGTGAAAGGAATGAATAATACAAAAGCATATAAAAGGATGTTTTATGGTGAATTAAATCATTCTTTTTGTTGGGCAGGCAGGCCTTATTTATGTATAAAATTTATCTTAAAGACATTTTAAACAAGGGTTAATATTAATTATTTATGTTTGGAGAATATCGTGATGTTGAAGTATTTCAGAACAAACATTTTGCTGCAGAAGTTAAAAGACAGCATTGCAAATTATCAAATACTCAAAATAATGTTCTATTTATGGATCTATTTGTAGTTCATAGATTGGTTTGTATAAGTATTACAAAATTCATCTCTAGCCTATTATTATTTTTGTTGTATCTTTTCTCTTGGAATTGGATTGATCCTATTCATTTGCAAATGCTTTTGATGATATTGATTAACAATTGATGATATTAATTTCATTATCAACAATTTATATATAAATTAAATGATTGATGTCATTTTGATTTCTTGACTAATAATGAGTTTTTTTAACCTCATAATACAGGTTAGCATATTTTACTACTATATAATTACATACATTTTGTGTGTGCTGCTTGAATTTGTTTAAGTAGGTGAGAATTATCTTTGCAAGGTTTAAAGGTTTTCAGATAATAATTCCAGTTTTTTCGGGTAATCAAACAATACTAATCAATAAAAAGACAACTGAATATTATAACCCCCCAAATAATTCAAGTTTTTAATTGAAGAAAAAAGCTTTGATGCCTATTTCATAATACATCAATGGGTGCTGATCACATGACTTAACTTTTATAACTTTATTAACTGAAAGTGATGATTGCACTACAATTCAAATTTTAATACGTAAAATTTAATTATATATTGTAAAATCGACATTATGAAATGATAAACGCTACATTACTTACATATATATTGTAACACCATGGGAAAATACAGGGTCATACCTGGGGTAATGGTCACCACTACATGAACATCAATTGCCCTAAATTGGTTAGCCATTTGTAACTCTACAGAAAAATGGGGTTTAAACCATGAGGGATCTGAGGAATTGTATTTTTATGAAGTTAAAAAAAGAAATTTAATCTCAAAAGGGATGAATATAATAGATCACTCTGAGATATTAGCATAACTAATTATAATTTCACCAGAACTCCAATTAAAAATAATCAACAGTCAATCTTGTGACTGGATTTGAAATGGATCTCCTGTAGATCACACTAACTATTGACCCTTTGCCAGCTTGGGCAATTATTTAAATCATAGTTCGGATGCACACCTTTAAGTGCTAATCTATAAGAATACAGCCCCAAAAACAATTCTGGGATATCAAAACATGATGATCATCATCAGTGCTCTGGCCACTTAGTACTATTAATGTCCTGGCCAAATATAAACTTAATTTCTAATAGAGACCAAATTAAATAAAATGTAGTGCCTGGACTTTAAAGAATATTATCTTCATGCCAACCCAGGAATCATCATCATCTGCATGCCCATACACTAAATATAAACCCCTATCCCATATAACTATTATGCACAAATCTAGCCCAGGAAGCAAGAACTCTATACTTTATTAAAACAGGCAAAATTCTCCATACAGTAGTGCCACTCAGTGCAAGCAAGAGTAATCAATGGATGCCAGAAATTCTGTGCATAAAATCCCTATCTAGTGCCTATCCAATATCCCCAGAATAGTTTCTAGCTTGTGGCTTTCATCAGTGAGAAGTCTTGGATTATGAGAACTGCACCTAGATCTTAGGATCTAATGCAACCCTCCAGCAGCCACCTTTTATCTCTATTTAACTAAAAAAACTATGGGTCTAAAATTTGAAAACACAATAATATTTTCAAGCATGAGAAATGGTGATCATGTGATGTTTAGTGGTTTAACACCAATCTTGCCTAATAAGATAGTGGTGGCTATGGTTATTAAAGAACCAAAGACAACAAAATGTGTGGGTATTGAAATGAGTTCAGACCTATATTACTATATAAGCTAATGAACTTGTATTAAAAATATTGTGTTTTCAATTTTAGACACATAGTTTTGTAGTTAAGTGGAGATAAAAGGGGCTGCTGGAGGGTTGCATTGGATCCTAAGATCTACATGCAGTGTTCTTAGATCCAAGGCTCCTCACTGATGAAAACCACAAGTTAGTAACTAGTCTGGAGATATTAGATGAGTAGGCATGAGATAGGGATTTTATGCACAAGCCTTCAGCCATCCATTGATTACTCTGGCTTGCACTGAGTGGCACTACTGTACAGAGAGTTTTGCCCTTTTTAATAACAGTTATGAGCAAGCATAAGAAATGGTGATTATGCAATGTTTAGCGGTCTATAATTTATTACTATAACCAACGGGAAATTAAATAAATATATTAGCTTATTATAAATAACCTTAAGAAAATTATGGGCTTCCACTACTTATAAATAATTAGCTTTATTGGGATCATCAAGAAAAAAAAAGTAAAACCTAGAATATAAGCTGTCATGATATAAGGGCACACAGACACAACACTTCATGAAACAGTAATTGGATAGGAAAAAAGTAATTAAGACTAGAAAGAATATTTTTAAAACAATTATTTAATATCTGATTAATAACAAAAAAAAAACAATATGACATTTCAAACACCCATTTCATAAAAAAATACATTTTTACAAAAAATAAATAAATATATAAATTGATAAAATTATATTAATCTATCAAATAATTTTTATTCATGGATTAACTTTCAGTTCATTAGGTTCTTTTTTTAAAAATAACTAAGGGAGTTTGTTAAACATTTTCAAAAAAAACAAAAACAAAGAGTTGTCTCTCCTATGGAGACTTTACAGTTATCAGGTTATCTGTCTTCGGGACATACGTTTTTTGGTACACAAGATGCAGGTCAAAGTTCACACAACCAACACCGGACCCCAATGCTATATTTTGCGATAAGCTCAAAGCTCTTCAAAACAAGGATAAGATATTATCCTCCAGATTTTTATTTATTAATAAATGGAGCCTACTAGTATGGCCCACAGTCTCTACATGAATATTGGACCTGATATATCCACATTGTAGTGTATCGTAAACGAAGTAGTCTTTGATGCAACATGCCGGATTCTACTAGAGAGGCATTGATTTCACACTACATGTATCCCAGCTGATAAGTTAGCATTATTGGGCCAACCTTAAAAGGGGTGATCTATACCAACAGAATGGAATGTATGTAATCACTTATCAACCTGCTAGTGCAGAGATGGCTCTGGCATACATCTACCAGACCAATGTCAGCAATGGATGAGACAACATTAACAAAGTGTATTTTTTGTTTATTCATCTGAACAATTTTATTATGTCAATAAATATATTTTTAAAATAATAAAGATACAATCTTTGATTCTACCCAGAGGGCAAATTAAAAAAAAAACCTTACATTTATGAAACAAAAACAGATTTTTTTATTAATAAAAATGTGTGCACATATAAAAAATAATATCTATAGCCATAGCTCTCTTGTCTATAAAGGCCTTTCCAGTTGCAATTTTAGTTTTTCCTAATGGAGTTTCTTCTTGATGGCTTCTAAACCTGGGTCTGGTTAAATTTGTCCTTTCCTATGTCTGTAGTAATTTCAGATACATGGAAATAGAAATTTGGTCCATTTGAGACAGGTGTAGACAGAGCTCATGTTCTTGGTTGAAGGCTAGATTGCAGACTGCTTATAGAGTTTTTACATTCCCTACATTTTCTTTCAGTGAAAGTAGGTTACATGGAGGCAGATTATTCCTAGGTTTCAGCTAAATTTAGAACATGATTTTCATTGTACAAACCATTTTTAGTGCTAAACTCATAGTATGCTAAAAACTTGATACAAAAAACTGCTATTTTATTCAATATCTTTATGTTATCTGGATTAAACTTGGGCTGCTATCTTCAACAATTAAGTTAGGATTACTTCTACTGTTTTTTTCAGTAGCAGGATTAAGATTTGATTGCTCTCATCAACAGTTAAATTAGCAATAACTTTCTCCAGTCACCTGTGCATAATTACTAATTCACACCCCACATATATTTTTCAGAACAATCTTGCCCTCAAACCAATTACAATCTGTCTCTCACATTACCCTTTTCATGACAACCAATTAAATAAAATTTCATAACTACAATTATTCAGTTACTTATCTCCTTAATCATAGATTAAAAACAAGTTAAGAACAAAACTTTAACAATATAAAATTATTGACATTCCTTTATAATTAAAAATCAAATCTTTTTGCAAAACAATAACAACAAGAAGAAGATAATCAGTTAATTATACTGATTTGATTTTTCTTTTTTATTAAATAGAGTTAAAGAAAGAAAAACAATTCTGATTAATTAAAATTTACAAAATTATTAAAATTCTAATTTTGCTTTTCCCTTTTTTTTATTTTTTTATTTTTAAATACTCTTAAATATATTTAATATTTTAAAATGTTCCTACTATCATATGGGAATTTTACAATTATTGAGTTAAATAAAGACTCATAATAAAATAGGTATTGGAAAATTAAATTTTATTTTGCCCATTAATTAAATAATTTTTTATTTTCAAACCTGAGAAACATGCTGCCAACTATCTATTTATTTTTCTAGTACAGCTATGTAATCCAACTGGTTACAATATATATATAGTTTATAGGACATTGCCTTGACAATGATTGAGATTGTTGATCGTTAGTGTTGACTGCTTTCATGTATTTACATGATTTATCTATCTAGCCTTGAGCATTTTTAGCTTTATTATCTAAGTTGGAGAGCAGTTGATTATTTATTAGTATACTTTTAGAACAAGTTATATTTACCTGTCTAATGAGTTTTCTTTAAAATTTGTTGAATTAATAATTTCACTCTTGCAATATTTAGTGTCCATATAAATACAAGATTACCCTGCCTATGTAAAGGCCATCTTTTTTTTAATTGGTTACTTTAACAACTTTTTTTAAGATTTAATGTAAATTAAATAAAAGATTTTAATATTATATAAATAAATGTAAGAAATGAAGCTAGCCTGAAAAGTTGTCATTTTTTGCAACTATTAAAGGTGGAATTAGTGTGAACTACATGATATCAAACTACTTGAGTTTAATTATATGCTAACCAAAACTGAATGTAAATACAGTACTATAGCATGTATTTTTTCTTTCACTAAACATCACATTTCAAACATAAATTTATATACTGCAATCAGATTTTCTTCACAATTTAAATACTATATCTATTCGGTTCTGTACTTTAGTTAAAAGCACATGTACTGAATTTTTCTTAGCACTTTTTATTAATGATAGAATTAGTTCCTTCACAGAAAATATGCTTTATAATAAAAATGATTATTAAATGTAATAAAAAGTAAAATTACTTCCTTAATGTAAAATGCTCATAATATTAATTATGGTTTAGTTAGATATAGTTATTTAATACTAATAATTCTGTGCTAATACGCTTGTTAGAGAAGTTTAATTTTGTTTATAAGTTTTAGTGCAGAATTATTAGTATTATATAATCTAAGAGAAGCTATAACCAAATAATTTATATAGTTTTTTTTTTTTTCAACGCTGTCAAATTCATCAATTTTTATAATTCATTAAAGCAACCAATTAAACAGCTTTGCGACAATATCCAGACAACAGACAAAATATAGATTTTGTAAACGAAATGTTAGACCATATATAAAATGGATTTCTAACTTTATTATTTAAAGGAGATTGCCTTGACAACTGACTGAAATTTGTTGATTACTATTGTTATTTGGTATTGTTTAACTGTTGACTGCTTTCATGTATTTATATATGTATAAATATCAACACTATATCCATATATATTTACACAACAATTGATAAATATTGTAACTTAAATCTTCAACAGATGACCCTATTACATAGAGAGAAGGCCTGTTCATGCTATAAAGAAATCACTTCATAAACAACATTTAAATCGTATCAGTACATAAATTTATATATGTTTTCTATCAACTTTGTAATGTCAAAATTAGTAAGAGTCTGTTATGTTTGAAAATTTATTGATTGGTCTAATTTAAATTTTGTTTGAGGAGTAATTTTCTATATAATGTTACCAGATTAGTATTAGAATATTTGGTTGAATATATCTTACAATTCGATTTATAACAGTCAATCTTTTTTGTATTCACAACTTTGATATTAAATATTTCAAATAAATGTGATAACGATTATTCCTAATCTTTTATTCAGTTGGAGATTATTATATCATTTCTAGCCCAGATGCAGACATTAAATACAGTTAAAAATCAATATACCTTCTATTTAATTGAACGTGATTAACCGAGTTTAAAATTGGTATCAGAGCTATCGCTAGCCTAGTAAATGATTAGCAGTTATGACCAATGTAAAGTGTTGCAGAAAATTTGTCATTTGTAAACGAAATTGTAATACTTTGATATTGATAAATGCTGAACAAATGATCAAGATCTCTGAGTGATTGTGATCTGGGTCAACTGAAGAGTGCCGTTTCAGCATGAAATATATATATATTTTTTTTGGGGGGGGGTATTTATCCTTTTCACAAATCTTCATTTATAAGTTTCAATAATGTTTAGTAGATTGGACATTCTACACATAACTTTATATATGTGTATGTTATAATGGACAGCCTCCACTGTAGGTATACCAGAGGGCACCACTAGCCTTTTGGTCTACTCTAAAATAGCTTCTCAAAAGACATCAATATATGTATGTTATGATGGAAAGCCTCCACTGTAGGCATACCAGAGGGCACCACTAGCCTTTTGGTCTACTCTAAAATAGCTTCTCAAAAGACATCATATTAAAATTTTATAAGTGATTTAAAATTATAAATACCAACACAGCAAACATACCATTACTAATAGATGTTTTAATGCCTCCAGATTGTGGAAAACATAGATTCTTTAGAGGTATCAATCAGAAAGAGCAGACATCAGTAAATCAACATGAAAGATTAATCTAACAATAAACAAAACAAATTTATTATTAGTATATTCATAACACAAAACATTAAATTACCATTATATATGGCATACATTTCATTTGTTTACATCAAGTAGCCCCTTTTTAATAGCAACAACGAAAAAATCTTATTATTTAGTTAAGTATCATCATTTGTATAATTCTTTTAGATATGTGTTAGCTACATTAAGATGTGCACATATACACATTTCAACCTTAATTTCAAAGAATAGGCTATAATAATGACTAAATTAAATTTACGTATTCCCATATGGATTCAATGACAGAATCAGTCTTATGCAATATGCATTCAGTCCTGTGCCACACTAAAAATATAACAGAAAATATACCTCTTAGAATCCAGAATACAAATTCAAGTCATCACATGAGAGACAACATATAAAATGGAAACTCAGATATTAGAAAATATGTTCCTGGGGAGATATGTCTCCAAATCTAGAGCAAAATCAAATCATTCATGAGAGATTACACATAAAATCAAACTCACATATAGAACTTACATATATCATGGTAAATAAATAAATATATGTAGAATTTAAATGCAGCAAATAAAATATCTATAGGATTTCTATATAAATCCACTAATATATATTCTAATACTTAATTTCAGTCACATATGTGATAAAAATGAATAACAACCTGCCTACAAATTCTAAGTAAAATCAGCTTTCTATTATATATATATAGTTTGATAGGCTGAGTTTGAAGACATTAATGTGTCTAAAAAATTCATGCTTGCAAACTGATAGAAACGTTTTACATAAACGCTTGGAGTCAGTGTTTAGGTCTAGTTTTATAACTCCTATCCCTTCACTGATGAGAGCAAATCAGCTTGAAATCAGCTGATCTGAGGGTGGAGCAAAATGAAAGAGACAGTGAATATTGACTCTGACGTTTATGTAAACAGAATACGCTTGTTTGGAGGTCTTGGTAAAGCTTCATCTATTGATCATTAATACAAGCGATAGTAGGTTTTACGTATATAAAACTTGTTTTTCTTTTTCATATATATATATAATTAGATACCAACCATTCACCACCTGAACATTCACAGTAAATATAGTAATCAATATTTCTCACTGCTGTCAAGGCAACCTTCTCACCTATATATATATATATATATATATATATATATATATATATATATATATATATATATATATATATATATATATATATATATATATATATATATATATATTGTAACCTAGTGTTATTGACACTTGGTTTACTTGGCATTATTTCTGCAGGAAAACAATGCTATTCTTTAAAGAAATAAAAAGATAAAATAACAATAGTAATAATTGATTAATAAAGTATGCTATTCACTCACTTTGGCATGTTTTGGGTGAATAACTAATAGATTTAATAACTCAATGTCATTTTTAAAGAGAGAACATGAATAATTTAATTGAGATATTAATAATTAGAGCAAATTAATATGGTATAAAAGCTAAACAGTAATTGATTTTGGATGGGTAGAGGGGAGAGTGGGTGAGTGTCTTATCATAAAGCACAATAACTTCTGGTAATTTCTTTTTGTAAAAAAAAAAAATAAATAAAAAAATATAATGTTTAAAGAATTATACATCACTGATTGTTAATTTAATGTATTTATTATTTTTTTTTATATTGTCAAATTACTTTGTAATCCAGGTAAATAATACTAAAACTATATGATTGTAATAGGTTTTTCCTTTCTTTTGTTTATGTTATAATCAAATGATTATTTTTCTGGAAGAGGTCGCTAAAGTAAAAAAAAAACAACAACAACAAAACGAAACAACCAATTTCATAATCAAGATCATTTTTTTTTTGGAAAAAAATATAGTCTGCTTTTAGTTTTCAAGGAAGGAACAGTGCTGAAATTTGGTAACTCAATTTTTTCATTTTATTTTGCAGAAATAAATGTAATCAAAGTAAAATTTTAATAATATAATGTGTGGCTAAAATTTTTTGATAAGATATCCTGATTTTCTTTGCCATCTACCTATTTAAAGACCTTTTATACTTAAAAATTTATTGTCTCGCGCTAAAGTTCAAAAATGACAGAATTAACTAAAAGAGTCACGAAAAATTCTATTATATCTAAATTAAGGAAGAAAAATGATTTCCAAGTGAGAAATAATTATTTATTAACTTTATGTCATTTATTGATATTTTCTTGGTATAGAAAAAAAAAAAAATAATAATTGAAAGAAATATTTTGAAACCAAGGAAAATCAACTAGAAACATTTTCGCGCTCTTTCTCAATATTGTCTGCCTTTACAAGTAATGTAGTTACATACGTTAAAATATGTTTTATTCACCAAGAATTGTCTGGAAATAATAATAATGATAAATAAGATTAAATTATGCACCTGTATATTTTTAAAAAAAAATATATATATAAAAAAAAAATATAAACTTTCTCAGAGTAAATATAGGAAAAGTTATATAGGGGCATTCTTACGGAGAAGTTACCTTTAAAAAAAAAAATTTATAATTCCTAAAGTATGAACAAAACCAAATATCTTAGTGACTTAATGATAAAAATAAATGATATATTATATTATACATCAGTTGGAATTATTAAAACTTCATGTACACGTAAATTGACTGCAGTTATTATCATAATAATCTCTCGGAAAATTGCGCATTTTCGTCCATAAGTAAGCTAGCTAATAAGTATACGTATCGTCAATAAAAAAAAAATATTGTGTATGTTTATCGTCTATCGTCAACTGTTCGTTATGTTAGAATATGTATATTTTATTTTCTTGGATCCCAAAATTGTAGTAGTTTAATTCAAGTAAGAATTAATCTTCAATTCTGCTATATGTTTCTTTACCTAATTTATTAAACGCACAAAATAAGAGAAAACTTTTATTTAAAGGAAATAATACCATGCGTTTATTGTTTTTAAACTTGCTTCGTGAAATACGACTGGATAAAGCTCTTCACCTGGACCAATTGCTCAACAGAAAAACATTTTCTAATGAGAGAGTATGCACTTGTTAATTAATGATTGTTTAAAACTAAGTTATAAATGATATGTATTTTTTTTATATCACATAGATTAAAGTCTGTATGGTCAAGTGATATTTAATAGCCTTGTAATAACAAAGGTATGTTTTAATATAATTATTATAGGTTAAGTTGATATTTAACACGAAAAAAAAAAATCTATAAAATATGTTTTAATTAGTACATACAATTGTAGGTAGAAATTTTGTATGTTAGATACGTAAAAGAAAAAAATATTTAGATATTTAAGGGGTAAAATAAATATTGAAAATTATCAGAAGTAACTAAAAAAAAAAAAAATGCTATAACAAAATATTTCTTGTTAAAGTTGAAACGAATTTATACTGTATTAATTGAGGAATTTATTCCTAATTATTCTTAAATAACACATCCACTTTATTTAGTTTAAGATAGTATGCTACCAACTATTTTTGAATGTTCCTTTATTAAAATTAAAATTATTATACTTTTATTCTATGATGTCCATTGATTTCAGATGTTGATCAAAGTATACCCGGTAACATAAGTTTATTATGATCAGTGTATTTACTTATCCTGCCCAGATATAGCATTGGTATATGCTTAATATTCGCATAGGTAATAATTATAATGTATTTATTTTGTGGGATGAAAAATGATCTCCCCAAAAGCTTTGTTTTCCATGAGAGGAAGATTTTAAATATAATGTTCGGGTATGTTTATAGCCCAAGTGATCGATTCTCATAGATAGGACGATCAAGAATTTATCTAGCATTTAGTATGCTTCATTCGTTTAAATCCCAGGAGAGGATTGTATTTGGTGTGTGTTCGTTGTATGCCCAAGTAAGAGGCAAGAAACCACCAAAATATTTTAATGTAGTAGATTACTCTACAGACCTTCGTGGTTATTCCATATTCCTCATGTGAAAATAAAGATAGCTCCACCATGGAAGGTGTTGATTATTGTGCTTAATTTTGAAAGTTCGGGCAAGATAAAGGTTATATTGGAGGTGTTAGTTCCTCAAGATCCACTTTAGTATAAATAGTGCGTTAGTAACTAGGGTCAATATCTGTATTGTGCTGCTAAATATTGCTAGTATTTGACAAGTAAATCAATGGAGAAAGTAATTAAAATTGCGTAATTTAAAACGCTTATTTACTGAAGGAATATTCAAATGCAATATTTAATTCTGGTTAGTAATTAAATAATACTCATATTTAAAATTATACGTATGAATAAAATTTGTATCATAACTTAAGTTAGCATTAAGTTAAATGTAAGATGGTAAGTGTAACTTCTGATAACTGGCCTATAATTAGAATAGGTTATCCCATTAAAGACCATAAATAAAGTAAATGTATTAGAAATAAATTTAATATTTTGCGTATTGCATATGATGGGATTAATCATTTAAAAAAAAAAAAAAATAGTTAGTCAATAATTTTGAATAAAAGCTTCTACAAGGTTACCAAAATTTAATAAACAATGTATTGGTAATGAAATGTATTTTTAGTTAATCAATCCATACGATTGCATACAGGAGAAGTAGTAACCTCTAGTCCATAACCAAAAGAGTATACAGATTAATGTCAGTTATATTTTATATTTTTGTATTACTATGGGATTATTGAATAAATGTTCATATATTTTTTTTTTGTGATAATAATAAATTATAGTCTTGTTAAAATTTGTTGTAGATTCATTTTTTTTGTTTTTATATGCTAAATATAAGTGTTTGCACAATATTTGCAAAACCTTTTCTTGAGTCCGAAATCATTCCAAATTCTTAAAAACTTAATATACCAGATAAATAAAGTTAAGCAGATCGGAATATGTCATTATATTTTAGTTTAATGATAATTATTTATGGAGTTGAAAACTTAAGACTAAACATTCACCTTTGTATAAAAAAAAAAAAAAAATGAATTTATTCCCAAACCATTAACTTTGGTTGCACATTATTCCATTCCCATTTAGTTAAATTGTCTAAGTAATAAATCTTAGTTATATTATTGTGTTGTCATGGATGATGGAAGGACACAAAAAGCACCCTTGTCTTTTTATTATTCTGACTGAGATTCTAAAAAAAAAAAAAAAAAAGGGCTGTGTTATTCAAAATTATACGTCATTATTGAATAGAATTATCATCTCTTTAAATAATATAGCAGTGGATATGAGAGATGAAGACACATTGAATTTAAGTAAAAATAAATGTTTCCTATAGCCGACCAGAATGCCAGTCATATGCGACAACACAATACTGCCGAGCATTTCCTTACATGAAACAAAGAACCCTGAGATTAATATTATTATAATTATTCTTTAAATTAATAAGTGATCAATTATTGTTATTATTACAATCGTGGCATAGCTTAAGAGAATTGAATGTACAATTGTATTATATGAAAAGTATTTTAGATCATATTGGAAAATTAATGGATATGTTGCTTTTATTTTGGTTGCCTTAACAATAACCTGTGTAAAGTAGTGTCACAAGTGCAAATAAACTAATTAAATATATATTGGGTTAGAAATAAAAGAAATAAAATAAACTAATAAAAATAAAGAGTTAGAAATAAATTTCAAATAATAATAATTTCTAAAACTGGGTTAGAATATATACAATATTGGTGTCAGCCATACATACTTTACTTTCATTACTTTATAAATACATCAGCTAAATGATTTTTGAATAGCTTAGGAGAGATAACTTTTGTAAAACTAAATCTTAACTATTTAAAACTCAATTTATATTCTTTTAAAACAAATTAATTCTTCTGGAGAAAGATTGATTTAACATTTTCATAAGCTAAATCTCGATTATTTAACTATCTTTGTTATGTAAAACTTTTGAGTGCTATTAATGAAAATGAAATTGATTTTATTTTTATTTTAATAATAACTTAAATTTCCTATAACTTTCTCCTCATTATAGTTTAATATCAAATTTTCAGTGCATATCTCTTTCTCTCTCTCTCTCTCTCTCTCTCTCTCACACACACACATATATATATATACACACACATATATATATATTGTAATGATAAGCACCCCTATTTATATAATTGAATTCAGTTAACAATTAAATAATAAAAAATTTACAATAATCGTCAAATTAAATTTTCATTTAGGGAAATTTTAAAACAACTAACAGTTGACTGTTTTCATGGTGGAGTGACTGAAAACATTTTTTTTAATTGACAAGTCCTAATGATCAAATTGAATATGCATAAAAACAAATTTCCATACACATTTAATTATGTTTCCTGATGTTACCCCTCCACCTAATAATTTATTACATTAACAAAATAAATAATCAGCTTGGTTTGGTTATAACCATAACAATAACTTTAATCAAAGAATGGTAAAGATAATAATTATAAAAAAATGCATTTACATATTTACAATTAAAAAAAATTATATGGTGATCATGCTTGAGAGTGAGAAGTCTTTGTAACTTACAATATCTTTGAGGATAGCTATAGAAAGTTCAGTTGATTTACTTTAATGTCTTTTGTGAGCTCACATGTATATTTTGTATCTGTAAATATAGGAACAAATCCATTAATCACTAAATTTTAATGATCTACTGTCAATTAATATTTCACATCTTTCGATTTATTTTGAGGCAATTTTCTAATGAGAGTTTCGAGTTCAATTTTCTTCTATGAATTTGAAATTGATAGATTCACAGATTAATTATAAAAGTACATTTCAGATGACTATTTTTCCTTTTACAGCAAAAAACTGAAAAATATTTTTTCAGCATTCAATAGCAATGAATAGATTGACAGTCTCATTTTTTTGTCTACATCTTTATATTCAGATACACTACTGAAAAGATCAGGGGAAGCATCCTGGAAGATTATATACTCCATAAAACACATGATATAAACTTAAAAAAATATTTAAAAAATTTTCTTGATTTCTATCTACTATCAGCCACATTGGCAAAGTGTTGTTACAATTCTTTCCATGGTTTTTTGGAAAGCAGACAAGTTTTGAAAGTTGTTTATTCCCATCGCAAAAATTTTTATTTTCATCCCCCCCCCCCCCCGTAAATTGTAATGTTATTTTAAACAAAAAAATTATTACATATTTTAGTTTTATACTTAGGGTTACATTTTAAAACACTTTAAAATTTATTCTATATAAGTGACTTTTGATAGTTTATTATGCATAATAATGAAAAATATTCACACTAAAGCAATGCCTGAAAGTTCAGATGTGTTATATATATATATATATATATATATGAGCCAAGCCACATTCTTATGATTTTAGAAAGAAAAAGTTCTGAGAAAAGTACTTGTTATTGTACTAAAGCATCAGCTATTTAGCTATTATATTTTTATTATACTGAAGCTCCCAGAAATAATTCTATGAATTCATCATTTATCTGTGAGAATATTAGAATCAATATATATGTGTGTGTATCAAATTTTATGCTAGAACCAACATATTATAAAATATAAATAAAATGCAAAAGTTAACATTGGAAAAGAAATACAATAAAATAAATATACAAAAGGTATTAATTAATTTACAAATTAACTGATATAAATAAGTACTATTAGCTTGTAGCAACTATATTCTCTTTAAGTTTACTGAGTTATTATTGTTTATAATCAGCAAAATTGTTACACAAGTCCAAGAAAATATTATTTTAAATATGAAGTTGTTAAATTTGTGCATATACATTTTACATTTGGACAAATGTGAAACTCTTTTGAAGGTCACTAATGAAATATACAGTTGATAATTTTTAAATATTCACTTGCAATCAAGTTTTCACATTTTATGCTTAGAATCTGTCTTAAAAACTGGTTAAACTACATCTCTGGAAAACATGTCTGTTGCAGTTGTGATGTTATGTACATGTAGTTGATTGTCATAGAGTTAGTATAGATGTAGACATCCTGGTTAGGGACCTACACTCAAAAAGAAGTTCTTCAGTGGCTTTAGCCTCTCATGGTGATTAAGTGCTTGGAAAAATTTCTTAAATTGCATGGCAACAGCAATAATGATATTGACAAATGGTGATAAAAGACAGCAAGCAAAGGTCAAAGACAAAATTATTTTCTGTTTGCCTATTTATACACCTTCATTTTTTCTTTGTTTTAGCATAATTAAAATAAGCCAGTAATAAACAATGAGGATTGCCAATTCCTCAACAAGCTTTGTGATAAATGCTTAGCCAGAAAAAGCATTTAAAATATCTCTGTCAAGAAACCCCCCCCCCAACCTCTGATCATGGTTTCATGCTTTGGCACTCCTCAGAGAGATGCCAGGGTAGGTTCAGACACTAAATCTAAAAATACCAACCCAAAGTCAGCATTTATCTAAAAGTTATCTATTGAGCATAAAATCTGAAATTTTCAGACACCTACATGTCTTCAAACCCAGCTATTCAACTCAAATAGCTATATGGAGCTGATAGATCTTCAGCCTGACAGAGATATTTTAAATGCTTTCTCTGGTTAAGCATTTATCACAAAGCTTGTTGAGGAATTGGCAATCCTCACTGTTTATAACTTACAAGCTTAAGAGAATAGGGTCATGTGATCTATGACTCTTATTTTGACTATTTAAAGCCAGTAATGATTTTTAATTACACCAAATGTTTACAAAGTTCCTTAAATAATATGTTTGCTTGCATGATAACTATTATCTTAATCTCTAAAAAAACATGTTCAATTGTAATTTTAAAACATTTGCAAACCATCAAAACAAGGAATCTGTCAAGTGTTGTTAGCCGAGATGTTATCACAGCTGCCTTGCAAGCAAGTAGTTAGTTGCAGACGATTGGGGGTTCGCGTCCCGGCCGATGCTATGACATATGAAAAAAAAACAAAAACAAACAAACAAGGAATCTACATTATTATTGCGGCAAACTATTGTATTCAACATTGCTTAAAATAATTTTCTTTCTATAGCATAATTTTTAAACAAGTTTGATTTAGTTGAAATAAATTAATCTTAGTGTTTAAAAAAAAATAAACAAACTAAATAAATAATTCATTATATTTTTTATTTTTGAGCACACACATATTTACCTATGAAAGTGTGTGCCTATGATATAAAAAAAGCTAGCTTTAATAATAAAATCTAAACTTAATTTATAACATCTGATTCCAACTCATTATTGCCAATAATTTCAATTTTCTTAATTACAAATTGAAGTAGGCAATCTATCTCAATATATTACAACCATATCAAATTTTATGCACTCCCATGTATATGAGTTTGAAAATTATGCCTTTTTTGTTAGAAAACTGTTTGCATCATGAAGATACCTTGTCTGAATAATATTTATACTATCTGAAGTGTAAGGCCTTAATGCATTATAATAATGCATGAATATGGTAAAAATCAACCTTTATGATAGATGTCCTTTAGTAATTCCCAAATTTAAACTTTTTCCAATAATTGAAAAAATGAAAATAATTTATCCAATGCATGATATCTTTCCAAGTCATCCATGTCTGTGTTATATTTAGAACATCACTTTTGTCCACCATAATTTTACTTATAATAACTAATGACAGTAAAAATGAGATCTTTACCACAAATACTTGTAATTCCCAAATTGTTTTGGAAAAACTGAAGTTTTATATATTTATTCATCTACTAGTGATTTATCATGATATGGTTTAGAAAAAGAATTCTTCATGGTACTTATCAGTTTCATAGCAATAAATATTATTACCCATAGTGCAATGATAGAGTAACTGATTTAAGAGCTAAAAATATATTAATCACACTCCATTCAGTCATTTTGGTGCTCATATGTCATGTGATATCAAAGCACAAAAAACATTCAATTCTATTATGAATCTGAATTATTTTAAAGCACACCCGCCTGATTGCATTCTTATCTTTAATGAATGCACTAAAATTCAAATGCTTCATCTAATTCCACTCCAATTATTTCACTTTTTTAAAACACAATTTTATTATTATTTCTTTTTACTAGTATATGAAATTGATGTCAATTTCTTTCAAAGTAATCTTTATCATTTTTTGCAACATGATGTTATAAAACTTGCTTTCTTTTTTTGTCCAATTTCTGTATACAGCATATAGTATATAAAAATATCTAACCTCTTTAGTTTTTTTTAAAAAGTTCTTCCCTCTCTATCCACATCCTTATCATCATTATCATTTTCAACAACTATTAATCCATTTCAGGATGAAGATCTCTCCAAGTTCAAATCATCTTCTCTGATCTCTAATATGTCATCTCCATATCACCCCACCACATTTCCTTATTTCATCCATTCATTTCACATGTGGTGTTTTTCTAGGTCTTTTACAATCTCTTGGAATCCAGTTTAATATTTCAAATGTTTATCTATTATCATCTGTTCTAACAATATGTCCAGCTCAACTACGCTTCAGTCTGTTAATGATGTCAGTAACACCTGTTTGTTCTCTTACCCGTGCATTTCATAATATTTTGTTGAGCAATCTGAAGTGTTTATGTGTGTATATATATATGTGTGTGCATATAATATTAATAAATGCATCATTTTAAGCATTATACATAAAAACCTGAAAAGCAACTTCTTTCTGGCACCACTAATATTGTTTTTACACTTATTTGTTAAAAAATCAAGCAATTGTAAAATGATTTTTTGAATTTGCACTACCTATAAATGGTAATGATTGTTTTCTATTTGTTTGACTTTCTAACAAATAAAGGAAGTACAATTATATTGATGGTGTTCAGAAAAAATGTGTCATTTCTTGTTCTTATATATACAGTTTGAAATGCTGTAGTTCTTAATAATCTGTATTTGACTTATGGTTATACATTGGTAAGGGTATTAAAATGAGTAGAAATGATCTCTTTCTTATAAAGTTAGTTATGATATATATTGAGCAATTGTGTTTACATCTGGAGTGGACTTGAATTTTACCCTTATTAGTATGACTTGGTAGATAGGCCATTTCTATAGGAACTGAGATTGCAAATGTAAATGTCTATTTTATGTTTGATTGGATTTTGAATTAAATTAAAAAAAAGTATAATTTCCAGTTTTTACATGCATTCATATGATACAAACCCACATATAAATATATATTATGTAATCAAGTTGTAATTTTTAGTATCTCTATAAACATATTAGACTATATATAAAGGTGGATTTCCACCATTATTGTTTAAAGGAGATTGCCTTGACAACAGATTGAGAATATTGATTGTTATTGATATTAGGATTGTTTAAGTGTTGATTGTTTTCATGTCGTGTGTGTATATAAATATATATTAGCACAAAATGTGCATCTTGGAAATCATACACCTTTTCACGTGCCTTTGGTCAATGTTTATGATTATACCCCTCCATAAGTTATCAAAAACGGATAGAAAACAGTTTAATGATAATTACATTACAAAAATATTATTTATTAAGTAAAATGTTTTTTTTTTACTATAAAAAGTTACTGAATTCTGCTAGAGGGCAGTTTAATTATTCATTAATAGTTCTTGAAAATTATCACTTTATTATATATATATATATATATTTAATGTCATATGGCTATTAACTTGATGATTATTATAATAACACCTCACGTTGAACTGTCAAATATGTAATGATATAGGATGGAGTGAAATAGCCTTATATATATATATATATATATATATATATATATATATATATATATATATATATATATATATATATATATATATATATATATTAGCTAAAACCAGGTAATGGTGGAATTATAATTGATACATTAAAAGAAACAGAGGAAGAAATAGAAAAAAATTGGCAAAGTCATATATCAAATGTCTAAATGATCAAGATGTGCCAGATGATTGGAAGAATGCAGTATTACTATTAATATTTTAAAAAAGGGATAAAGAAGATATTAAAAATTACATACATATTAGTCTTTTATCAGTTATATGCAAAATTTTTACTAAGATAATTACAATTGATTTCAACCAACCAAAAGAACAAGCTGGATTTAAAAGTGAGTTTACTACAGTAGATTATATCCCACTATTGAGAGAAGTTATATAAAGGACCAATGAATATGAGTTGCCATTATGCTTTGGATTTATAGATTATGAAAGGCATTTGATTCTATAAGCATTTCTTTAGTGATTAAAGCATTGGATCATCAAGGTGTAGACCCAGGGTATTGTCATATTTTGAAGAACATTTATAAAAATACAACAGCAACAATTAGATTACATAATGATACTAGGAAGGTTAATATTGAGAAAGCTGTGAGATAGGGTGAATCCATATGTCCAAAACATTTCACAGCAGTGTTGCAAGAGGTATTTTGTGGATTAAAATGAGAAGTTACAGGAGTAAAAGTAAATGGAGAGATTATTTAAGACATTTAGATTTTTGTAGATAATATAGTCGTATTTTCAAATATTGCTTTAGAACTTCATTAAATGTTGCATGAGTTATCAGATGAAAGTAAAAAAGTAGGACTAAAGGGAAATGTTAAAAAGACTAAAGTAATGTTCAATGGATTTTTTTCAAACGATGAAAATAAAGATTGATGATGTTGAGTTAGAAGACTACAAATACCTTATCAGATTATTAATACAGATGAAAATGCAATGGATGAAATTAATCATAGAATCAAACTTGGTTGGAATGCTTTTGATAGAAATAACTTAATATTAAAAGAAAATATGCCTAGGTGTTTGAAAAGGAAGGTTTTTAATAAATGTGTTTTGACAGTTCTTATTAACACTTAATAGAAAAGCAATACAGAGACTTCAGACCACTCAAAAAAGTATGGACAGTTGCATGTTAGGAGTAACAAAAAGAGATAAAAAACACAATATATGGGTAAGAGACTGAATAGGTGTTACTGATATTGTTGAAAGAATTAAAAGACTGAAGTGGAGTTGGGCTGGACATATTGTTAGAAGAGATCATAATAGATGGGCAATTGAAATCTTAAACTGGATTCCAAGATATCATAAAAGACTCAGAAAATGACCACATGTGAAATGGATGGATGACATAAGAAAATGTGTAGAATTGATGTGGAGAAGAGAGGCTAGAGATCGGAGATGGGTTGAACTTGGAGAGACCTTCATCCTGCAGTGGATTGATAATGTTTGACAATGATGATGATGATAATATTATAATACCTAAGTAGCTGATGTTTCCATACAATAAGAATTACTTTCATCAGAGATCTGAGAAAAATACTTAGCTATTATATTTTTATTATGTGGAAGCTCCTGGAAATAATGCTTGTATTTTCTGGTTGTTTAATGTGGTCTTTAGGATATAATTCTTAGATTATGATGACCTACATATGCTGGTGCAGTGATAGAATGATGGATTCTGGATGTTAAGTTTTACAGATCATGTCCAGACTGGTGTCCTATTTTCTATGACTCTTGTGCAATAAAGCTCTTTGTTTATTCATTCAGATTATAATGACTTTATGCAGATATAAAGAATATATGATTAGGTATAGAATTCAATTTTGGGGATTAATAATTATACTCAACACAAGAATTTAGTTTAACAAAAGTTTAATATTATAATAAATATGCACTCAAGGACACACAATAAATTAAACATATGTGTCAGTATTAGTAAATAAAAAGATCACAACTTTCTAGAAAAAAAATAATATTTTAATATGCCGTTAAATTTACTTGATCACAACCAATGCATAAACATCTGTATACTACCCTTGATTTTATAGATTAAATCACTACGCAAATTATAATCATTTATAATTTTAAATAAAGTTAAAAAAAATTTAAAGACCTTCAGTTCTTAATATTAGATGATATAACTTTATTTAAATTTTCTAAATACACTCGACTGAACACACAATTATTAATAGAACAAAATTACTATTCAACACAATGTTTCAAATGGAAACATTCTCCTCTTCTTCAGGTGTTGCTGGCCTGACCAGTAGAACTACTAGCTTGGGAATTAAACCTAAGTCTTTAAATTCTTGAGCATTGAATTTTGTAGTATTTCTCTAACTTCTTGAGTTATTCTTACAAAGTGAGAGTTAGTAGAAATTTCGTATACTTATCTATGAGGGTCCTCCTGTTTCTTCACTTTTTCTCTTAAAGCAGGTTTAGTTAGTGCTTTCCAGGTACTATACACAATCACACTGGGTTGACTTATGAGGTTGTTGTTGACTTATGAGATTGTTTGCCATAATCATGTAAGAAGTTTTTCTATAGTTTCTTCATTGTACTTTTTTTATTTATCTAATATTTTTATATTTTCCCAGTCGAACATGTTCATTAGTACATGCAGGATCTGCCAGTCCATTATACTTTATAAAAATATTCACATGCAATTCCATGAATGCAGTTTTTGTTTTTCAGTATTTCAAATTTAGGTTTTTGTAAAACTCTAGTATTTGTGTTACTATCAAAATACACACGCATGTATAATTTAGCTATATATAAATATATCAAATGAAATAAATGACAAACTTTTATTGATTAAAAATTAATAAATTTCTTCTAGGGCTTTCAAAGGTATAACCTTCATTTTCAAGAAGTACAATATTCCTTCATTTTCAAGAAGTGCAGTATGCAAAATAGGGCAGATTAAATATGCAAATAAGGGTGGGAAAAAGTCTAAATCTGCCACTTCTTAGATATGGCATAAAATGTCTCTTTTTTATTCATCGTGTGCACATCCGATATAATATAGCATGCCTCCTTCACTTTTCTACACAATTTTTGCCACTCTCTACACATAACAGAGGCTTGTCTGGCCTGCACTGGTGGCCTATAGCAGCAGTGTGCTGCACAAAAATAGAGGGGTGGGATGGGTCATCCAAGGCCTTATTATATGCATATACATTCTGGCTAGATGTTAGAATTCCTCTTGGCTTTGGAATGTTCTGATGTCATATTCACCAAAGATTTTCTTTATTTTGTCTGTTGTTCCTGGTATGTACAGATAAACTCCAGTATCAGTAATGGTTTTTTTGTTGTTGTTGATAATTTTTGTTATCTATTTAACATTCTCTTAGTGCTGGCTGATGGATAACTATTTTTCATGAAAGTTTGTTGTAGTTCTATGATCGGCTAGTTTACTTTTTGTAAACAATTATAATTAACATTTAGGCACGAGGAGATGCTGAGTAAGAAAAGCTTAACAGTGAAACAGTCTTAATATAGTATGTTTAGCATGCTTTCAATACCTTTGTCACAATATTATAATCAACAAGATCTTTTCTTTTTCAAGTTATTGCCTTCTGAACAAATTTCTTTTGCTCTGTTCCATAAGGATAGTATAAGTCCAAGTTTAGTGTTTCTGAGTGATTGAATGTATGTGTGTGGTGGGTTGTGGTTTTCATTTTGTCTTGACATGAGAACATCCAAAAATGCCAATTTATGTTTTCATTCTTATTCTATTGTGGATTTAATTGAGGGAAATATATTGCTGTTGTGTGTCCACAATGTTCATAATAGTGCTTAATAATGTTGCCATACAACACATATATCATCAATATAGTGAAACCAAGCCTTATGACTGTGGTTTCAAGTTCTGACAATGGTGAAACCCATAGCCATCCCTTGATTTTATTGGAAGAGTTCTGTGTTGTATTGAATGTTGTTGTTATGCAGTATGTTAGTGGTATATACTATCAATAGAAAGAATTGTTCTAGTTTGCAAACTATTATTGTCATTCAATCATTTCCGTCATCAATGACACATTTGCGAATAATATTTCCATATCAAAGTTTACTAACATATCAATTCTTTAAATTTTCATATTTTTGATTAATTTTACAAGGTGCTTTGAATCCTCAATGTGTCTTATATGTCAACAAACTGAGAACTTTGGGAAGATATCTTGATAAATTTTTAGACAGTAAATTTCTAGAACCAACAATATGTCTCAATAAAACATGGTCCTTATGAATTTTAGATAGAATATAAGGATGTAGAATTTTGCTGAAATATATTAATTTACCTTTTCTGAATTGGTGAAGTACCTGCTATGTTTTCTCAATAATGTTTCTAACTTTGTATCTATACTTGGGATCAAATTTTTTTGGTCAATTTTTATTAGCCTGCTATTAATTCTAGTATTTTGTTAACATAATCAGTTGTGTCCAACTATAACTGTAACATTGCCTTTATCAACAGGAAGAATGATTAAGGATTCGTTTACTTTGAAAGATTTATTAGCTTTCCTTTCATCATAGGAAATGTTCAATTCAATTTTTGCTGTTTTTTATATCTTCCTTTTATTTTTCAGAATAATTCTTCTATTTCTGTTACAATTTTTGAGCAATTTTCCCATTCATTGCCATTATATCTAATAAAAGATTATTAGATGGTATAATAGCAAAGTTTAATGCCTTTTCCAAAACAAAAATTTCAGCATATGTTAGATGTTTAGAACTAAGATTTTTAACAGTTGAAGTTTTTGGTACAGTATGAACTGTCTTATGTCCATGTGGATGTAAAAGATTTTTCTTTTGAAATTCTTTTATTTTTCCATGTAATTTAGAATATATTTATAGTGTTTGAGAAATTCTTGTCATGTCTTTATTAATGTGCATCCAAGACTATGTTAGGCATGAGGCATTCTAAACAATTATTCTAAAACTGAACAAAGTAGAAAATCAATTAACTTTTGCATGTAAATCAAAGGAGTTCTCCCTGAGGATTTTTTTTCATATGTCATAGCATCGGCCGGAAGGCGAACCCACAACAACCATCTGCAACCAACTGCTTGCAAGGTGGCTGCGCTGACCTCTCGGCTAACAACGCTTGACTTCTCCCTGAGGATTTGCAACTAAAACTTTCATTTCACTTCCAAAACACTGAGAAAATGGTTCAGAGAGCAAGTGAAGTCTTGTCAAGAGAAAGTGCTCAAAGTGTCTACATTCTATTAGTAATGTAGGCATACAATGTTTTTTAAAAATAAATTTACTAATGAAGATTTTATAAGAGCTTTTCAAGCAGTAACAAGATCATATTTTAAATTCCATGGAAAAATAGAAAAAGAGATTTATTCTTGACTTGATGTATTCTTATATTTTATATTATATAAAGTTCCTTTTTAAATTCTATAAAGTTTTATGTGTTTGTTTTTGTTTTAATTAATAAATGGAGTAGATGATCCATTTGCAACAAAAATTTTATGTTAATAAGGATGTGAATTAATGAACTCTTCGATCATATCACTTTTTGACATTTATTGTACTATTTTTATAATGACATCATTGTTTTTTAAACATTTAAGTCAATGAAAAGATCAGTCAACATCTTTGTAAAATAGATAATGAATCTTGAAATCCAATATTTTGTTCTGTACACCATAACTACTGGTGATAACAGAGCTGGTCTGAGGGGTGAGAGATACCAAAAGTGTGTCAGCACAAAACCCTGTCTTTATCAAGGCCACAGGCCTGCGGTCTAAGTGTTTTGCAAAATCAAAAAATATTTTATCACTTGCTAAAACTCCGTTTCCTTTTTTGACAAAACTCTGTAGAAGCAAATTCATAATTTATAATAAATATGTAATTATTTATATATTATGAATAACATATTGCGCAATTTTATTGAACCAATATTTGAGTAAACTTTTTTCTTTTTGCGAATTCTGATTCAAAATAAATAAAATTTGTAACGAAGAAAATCGTACTTGGCTTGATTTATACTTATTGTAAATCAATCTATCTATATCTGCAAATAAATTGGATTGGTAAACAAATAATGTATGCGTTTTTTATTTTACTGAGCTCAATTCTAAGAAATTGCCGTTCTTATAAAATCACTATTTATCATTTCTACAAAATTAATCTTCAAACTGAATTTTCTTAGGGACAATTTCAGAGAAATTTCTAGGGATTCAGATAATATAAAGTTTACTGATCAAATAAAAAAATAAAAAATCTATCATTTAGTTGATTTTTAAATTTTGAGTTCTAGCACCCCTATAATAATTATAACTAGATAGTATCATCAATATATATTAGAAATAAGAATATCTGATAATGTTAATAGTTATATCGAGGAATAGATAACAAGAAAGAAATATTGCAAATGGTTATATAACCGAAGTAAAGCCATAAAGTTTGAGTTAACAATCTTAGGCTAGAAATAATTTAAGCCATTCAATTTCATTTAAATAATCCGTTTTTATATTTAACAAATGATCTCTATTATGAGATGCATAAATTATGTTTTTAATACTTCTTCTATTTTTTTAATTATTTTTATCACATAATATTTATATGTTTTATCTTGTGCGTTGATATTATCTCAGTTATTACTTTGCGCAGTTTGGCGCAATTGATAGTGCGTCTGACTTGGTATCGGGAAGTCCCCAATTTCTTATGAATTCCCGAGCAATAAAACCATATACCTTTTTTTTTTACTGATCCAATAATTTAGCTATTACTAAAAATCTACATTAATAGTATATAATTCTAAACACATAAAAAACATTATGTTCAAGAAATATATCAAAATTACTGAAGTATATAACAAAATTAGATAATCAAATCATACACTAATGTGTAAATGAATAAATAGTTAATCGTCTATATCAATTCATTACAAAAACAATAACTGTTTTGTCACTGCACCCTATTTTATCCCAGAACAGGGATTTCATCAGGTGACTCTGGAAATTAATATGCCTCTCATTATATATATTATTAATTTTTAAATTAAATATTAAAAGTCACTATGTTGATGTATGGAAGAAACTGATGATGATCCTAATTCAAACATATTGATCCATGTTCTGGATTAAAATATAGTTATGAAATAGTTTCTGTTTTTCTCTATGCATTGATATGGATGATTAGCTAATTGTTCATTTATATGTTAAAGGGTTGGTTCTTATTTAGAGATTCTGATATTTGTTACAGTCTTAATTTGAAGTGTGTATGTTTTTGTTTTTTTGCTTCTTATATAACTTCAATTTAAATAATATTTTATAACTTCAATTTGTAAATACACAACTTATTTAAATCTTGTTGACATCATTTTATTAATAATTAAATATTATTTTGTTTACTTTGTAATATTACTTCTTTATTTTCAATACTGCAAACTTTTTATTCTGTGATTTCTGCAGAACTGCCACATCTTGTGGTTGATTGCTTTGAATAGTTATTAGTCAACACTATGTGCTGTCCACCACATAAAAAAGCTAATGGTAATAGTTGGGAAATATGGCATTCAGTCATCGATACCTTCTCTAACTGAAAGTTGGAGGTTCATTACAGCATTACACTATAAGTATATAATACATTAAATTAACAGCTCAAGACTGGTTTTCTAAGTTAATCTAGTGTACTACATAATATTAACCCAACCACTGAGAAAAATTTGTGTGTATATCTAAAATATGCTTTTCACAGAAACAAAACTCTCCACATGGTAGCGCCACTTAGTGCAAGCCAGAGTAATCATTGGATGCAGAAAGGTTTGTGCATAAAATCCTTATCTAGTGCCTACTCATCCAATATCCCTAGACTAGTTTCTAGCTTGTGGCTTTCATCAGTGAGGAGCCTTGCACTAAATGGTGCTACGTATGGTGAGTTTTGCCTCTGTGAAAAACTGCTCGTGTATGCATAAAGAATGATGATCATGTGATGTTTGATGGTTTAATATGATATGCATGTCTTATTCACTTGGAAAAAAATAGAAGTAAACTGGGCAATTACAGAAATGTATCAAATATGTGAAAGAAGTTAGTCTGACTTCTGGGTTGATGGATGGTTGTGATAGGATTGAGATAAGGTGAAATATATCCTGAAATGATTATAATTATAACCATTAGAAACAAGTTAACACTTAGGCAATCCCAATATCATTAACAATCAACAATCTCAAACTATTGACAAGACAATCTCCTCTTAACAATAAAAGTGGAATATATATATATATATATCTTGGATTGTCCCCAGCCCCAGACCGGTTTCGACCTATGGGTCTCTTCAGTGAGGAGTTGGGCCATTAGAATCAAAAAACCAACTCAAGCAAAGCATTCAATCCAAGATAAAAATGATTTGAATGCCTTCTCTTGTAGTAGCATTTATCATAAATAAAAAAAAGCTTGTTTAGAGCTAATTAGCATGCTCTGAATTATATATATACACACACACACACACACCAGAAAAATATGTAATCAGATAAAATAAATATAATATTCAAAATACTTTGGAATGAACTTAACAGTATTCAGTATACCAATATAAAAAATTCATTAATAGCTATAGCCAGCCTATGGCAGTGTATACCACCAAAACAGTTAAAATTTAAACAAAAAAATTTCATTAAAATCCCACAACCCTAACAACATTACTATGAAAATGGCCAACATTCTATAATTTTTTTTCTTTAATTGTAACTGTTAAATGCTACATTGCCATAAGCTGACTACAATTATTATTGATTTTTTGTATTACTATATTGAATACTGTAGACTTTATTCTAGAGTATTTTGGATTATATATACACCTGGGTCTCATTTTATGTGACAGATAGGTTCCTCAGAAAATGTGCACAAAAGAAATGGCACAAAAATAAACTTAACTTACCTTGAAAAATGGAGGATAGGTTCTGTAATTTTCAGAAATCACATAAAAGCAATGCAATAAAGAAAAATTACTTTAAAATCCGCATTAAAAAATTAGGAAAATTGATGTATCCATATGTATGATTATATACCCTAAGACACAATGTTTTTAAGTAATCAGAATAGCGAATAGTCCGCAACACTCTATGTTCAATTCCCATGGTGTTCTCTTGCAACGAATGCTCTGCTGTTCTCTTGCAACGAATGCTCTGCAATGACTCTATTTCTACCGTTCGCTAAAGTTCAATTCCCTCAATGTTCTTTCAGACTTTCTGCTACAAAAACAGTTCACAATGGGCATACCTTCACCCCAGTCTAGTTTATCTGTACACAAACTCTTCATAGTAAGCACTGCAACTGACCTTAAGCTCCTTACAGCTTCCGTCTCTGCAACAGTCTACTTCACTTGAAAACCACTGGAAACTCAACTCTTTATTCAGCTGTTATCCCAACAGTTTCCTCAGGTTGTGGTCTCCTTCAGCTATACCCATGAACTACATTTCCACTGGCACTGGACATTAACCGCAAGCACTGATGCTAGATGTTTCCTCTGGAATTGAACAGTAACTCTACTGTAGCTGCACTCAAATAATGTCTGCTACTCCACACCGCTTACTCTGCTCTGCCTAGTTGCTATACAGTCTTTCTTATCACTTTCTGATAACTGTAACAATCAATTACATTGTCCAATCAGGTAAGGTCTCTTATCTAGAAATATTTGCAATCAGCAAATATTTCTTGGAATTATCCTCCGCCATTACGTTAATTAAATTCCTCAGTTATCAGTGCGTGATCTAAAAACAATCTCTCAAAGAAATATTAGTTTTTCTGGAGTGCACAAACTTGCATTCAATTTTTACAAAATACAACAGAAATAAAGTATGATTACTAAAAAATTTTAAATATTTGAAAAAAAAGTAATACAAGACAAACTTTTTTTAATTTTTTTATTAACTACAGTATTTAATTTTATATTTTTCGTATATATTTTAATCATTACTGCTATTTGACAATATGCATTCCTTGTGAACTGGTAAGAAATAAGATTTGTGATGTGATATACAACTAGTGCCACTTTCAGTCTTGTGCTGTGTTAATGGGTTTCTGTTTCTATATTAAAAAAATGAGATCACAATCAAGACAAAAAGATTATACATTATCATTAGAAAGATTATTTTCAGTTTACAAAATCAATAAAATCTTATTTATTTTAAAAATCTAAAAAATTATTTATTTCTGTTATATCTAATAAAATACATTTTAAAAGTTTAAAATTTTTGAATATTTATTGCAATATTTTTATATGTAAGTATAAATCTATTATTATTATTTACTCAGTATAAGTAGGTTATTTACATAGAAGCTAAGATTCTCAGTACAGCTTCAGACCATATTCATGTTAGCTGCTAATATAACATTATATTTTAGGGGGGAAAAGTATTTCAAGTCAAAATAAGTTATTAATAATTTAAATTTCTTGATATCTAATAAATTTAGTGAAATATGAAAGATATTAAGAAGAAACATTAATCGCATAACTTCAAAATCGCAATAAAATAATCCACATAAAACAAAACCCAGGTGTACTCTATATATTAAAATGATAGCATTTGAGTGGAGTATAAGGTGATAAAATCTATTCATTATTATAATAACAATCCATAGAAAAATTTAATTCAACATGAATATATAATCATTAAAATCAATCTCAATACCAATAACGATCAATAATCTCAACTTGTTATCAAAGCAACCTCCTTTTATATATATATATATGTGCATAACTTTAGTAGTTCTAGTATTAAATCTCAAGCTATCCATAATAAAAGCAAAAAGCAACAACAGAGGAGGAAAAAAAGAATTTAGAAGGAATATATAATATACTATATATTAAATACAGTAATATTCATATAAATTTAACTTATTTTATTATTTTGACTATATTCCTTGTAGTCTTTGTCAACTATATAATGTTGAATAATTAAAATGAGACACTCCCACAATTCAATTCAGTTCTCCCACAATTCTGATATTTTAATGTTTGATGATTGACGATTTAACATTTGAAGATTTCTTGATATTAATATAGCCTCTTTTATTTTACGTTATTTTATGTTTTTATAATCAAATTAAATCCGTATTTATAACTTTTATTATGATCAAATATAACAGATGGTGAAGGTTTATTTTCATCTTTTCCTGATAGTTTATCTTTTTGGATTATTTTTTGTTTTTTACTTATTCAACGTTATACAGTTGACAAAGATTTCAACAAATATAGTCGAAAGTACTTCTAATAAAATAATTTAAATTTATATGAATGTTACTGTATTTCATATATACAGTATATAAATTTGAATATTTTATATATTTCAGTTTAAAAGAAAAAAAAATACAAAATTGATCAAAAAGTACTACAATAAGTATTTTCAATAGCATTCACTGAATTATACTATTATTAAAAGCATTTACAATAAAGTAGGAAAACAGAAAATACATTTCATTAGCGGTTAGAGCACTGATGGACACGTGACCAAGTGGCTGCGAAAATGTCTGATAGTATGATTTTTTAATCTTTGTTTTATTGTCTCTAATTTGTTTTTAAAAGTGTTAAAATTTCTTGCATTATTATTTTATGATTTTGATGTGTGTATATACATTTTTAAAAATTCTAAAATATTTAAAAATATACATGGATGCAATTAGAGGAATGTTCAGAAGGGGGAGGGTGTGTGTGAAAACAGGTGCTGAAGAAAGAAGATTAAAAAGTATGAGATGATGATGAATTGGGAAGAAAAAGAAAGACCAAGGAAAACAATAAAAAGAAGATACAATATGAGAAAGAATGCTCTGTCAGAGGCAAATATTATAGAGAAATATGGGGAAGAAGAATCTGGCAGACTTTTGGTTGAGAACACCTTTAGCAGAGAGGAAATCCCGAAAATAATAAAAAAAAAAAATGCAATTTTGATTTTTTTAAAAATTAAATATCGGCAATTTTTAAAGTAAATTTAAAATCTTTTCAGTTTATTGGATTGTAAAAAGTTTTAAAATTGAATTGTAATATTAAAAAAAAAAATCTTTATACAATTTTCCAATTTATCAGTAAAGAAAATTGATTACTTATGAATTTTTTTAAAAGCAATTACATACGGATGTGGTTTAACAAGTTACTTCTAAGAATTTCCTTTAAGAATTGAAGATCTTTTATTTTTGCCATTCATTTTCTCTCTCTAACATTGCGGCATTGTTAGCTGAAGAAACAATTCATGCAGAAATTACCCAATAATCTCAATTTGAAAATCATCAGATGTTGAGAAAATTAGGTAGTGCTGTCTGAGTTCAAACTTAAGCTATTATTTAAGGAGAAAGTATTATTTTATGATAGATCTATTTTCTTTTAGGAAAAAAAGAGAAGAGACTTAATAAAATTTTAATTAAAAACTAAACCAAAATGAAATCTGCGACCTAGATTTACAACAGGCCATTCAATAAAGAACATATCAATCTTTTATTGAATAACAGATAACTGTCTGCTATAGAAAATTGACTTGGAGAACGACAATTTATATTTTATTTACTGCTAAAAATTGTTTTCTTCAAGAAAATCGAATCATTAAAGACATATAGTTAATTCATAGTCTGTTATAAGCAAGTAAAATAGAATAAAACATGTCTGGACATTATTTCTTAATTAAATATATAGTATAAAATTTAGCTTAATAGTTCAAATATATATATAGAACTTTAATGAGTGAAAAAGATCGATTCTTTCACAAGTTGTCTTTAAGTATGTGTTCTCTATGATATACTTCTAAATATAAATTACTTCAAAGTGTATTTGGGCTAAAAGAAGCAAAGTACGGGGCCATGTTCACTTATTATTGTAATCAACCACGAAGAATCGTGTTACATTGGTCTTCTTTTTGAAATTTGTTTAGCCTTGTTCTTGTGTACAGAAATATATATTATTTCATATATTTATGTTTAATTTACAAGCATTATATTTATCTTCAAGTGAAATTTAAAATTTACATCTCAGTTATGAATAACTTTTAGTTTTATAAATGATTAATAGTAATTATTAATGTATTTATCTGAAGAGGATTAGTTCCAAAGTTATGAATGTAGTAAGTTTGACAAAAATGGTAATAGTTTGATATTGATGAACATTGAGCAAATGATGAAGACATAATAATCTTGGCCAATTGTTGAGTGCTGGTACTGCAAAGATGCATCTTGGGAGTGACTTGTCTTTTTCCAGATAACTATGTATATATTTTAAGTATATGTGGTAGAATGGAAGTTTTAAATATATCTGATAAACTTATTATACATGGAAAAGGAATGATAAAATTAAATCTTTTTATACATGGAAAAGGAATGATAAAATTAAATCTTTTCATGTGTTTATGTTTAATTAAAAAAAGACCCTAGTGATCTACAGTCAAAGTTTAAAGTTTGTATCTGAAATGGAGATAATATCCAGTTTAATAAATATTTAGTAATAATCATTAATGTATTTATTGAAAACAATTGGTATCAAAGTTTAAGTGTAGTAAGTTTGATATTTCTAAATCAAAGAATAATATATATTGTACCAATCACTTTTTCACTTCTTTTGATCACCAAGGGCGCCACTAGGTACTATATAAAGGGGGGTGGGTTTTTAAATTGTAATATTATTAAAAAGAATGGATGGAATATAAGAAGTAAGCAAAAGGAATTTGATTTTGATATAAATATAGATATGGAGAAGGAATGGGTTTGTAAAATTAATGGTAAGAAAGTAATTTATAAATGTAATGGAGAAGAAAGAATTAAAAGAATTTATAAAAGAGTAGTTAGGAAAGAAGAAATTGTTAAAATTGGGTTTTTTGAATATGCAAGGTGGTAGATAACCAGAAAAGTGGATGGAATTAAATCAAACAATTGAAAATGAAGAGCTTGAGGTATTAGCAGTAGTGGAAACACATTAAAGAGAAAAAGAAGAACCTATATTGGAACAGTTGGTATTGCAGGGTATAAATAGAAAAAAAAAAGAAAAAAGGGGTGGTGGTATAGGTGTTATATCAAAAAAATATTTAAATATTGTTAAATGTCAAGAACACTTGTGGTTTGAAATAAGGTTGGGTAGACAAGAATGGATGGTGGCTATAGTTTATATAGCTACTGGAGATAGTCAAATTATATTGGAGTGGAATAGTAACATATACGAATGTTTAGTTAAGGATATACAAAGTTTTAAAGAAAAGGGGAAGAGAATAATGGTTATAGGGGATATGAATGGACATATTGAAGAAATTGATGATGTAGATAATAAAAATGGACAGCTTTTGAAGAATTTTTGTCAGAAAGTGAATTTGAGTATTGGAAATTTATTAAATATTTATGAGGGACAATACACATGATCCAGAAATAATATATTTCACACAATAGATTATGTATTGGTAGAGAAAGAGGGAATAAATAAAATATGGAAAATTAAGGTATTTGATAATGAAGAAAAAGTATGCACTAGTGATCATAATTTCATTGTAATTGAAATGGTTAGTAATGTGATGGAGAATAGAAATAAAAGTAGAAATAATAGTGAAAGATGTGGATGGAGAGTGAATGATAAGAATAAGTTGGAAGAGTATAAAATACAAGTTGAAGAAATAATGGAAGAGTGGGTTGGGGATGAGTATAAGGATTGGTGTAAGGAAGTAGAAAAAGTTGCAAATAGGGTTTTAGGTGAGAATATTGAAAAGAATAAAAGTAATAAAAAAATTAAAATTAATAAAAGTGTAAAAGAAAGGAAAGAATCATGTAGAGAATATAAGTGTGCTATTAAGAATAAGGAAAGTGAAAAAGATATTAATGCTAAATGGGAAAAGTATTTAGAAAAGAAGAAGTTGGCTAAAATAGATATTTATAGAGAGAGAATGAAATTGAATAGTAAATTGTTGGAGGATATTAATAAAAGTGGAAGAGATGGAAGTAAAAAATTTTGGAATTATATTAAAAGGAGAAATGTAGGGGAGAGAGAGTTAGTATTACTAGATGATGAGGGAACTGAGTGTAGTTCTAGAGAAGATTTAGAGAGAATCTTAAATAGTTATGTAATGAATATAGAAAAGATGTTAGATGTGAATGATAGAATGTTAGAAAATATGAAAGAATATAGTAATGGGAATATTAGTTTTTCAGAAAATGAACTAAATGAGGTAGAGAAGAAATTGAAAAGTGGGAAGGCAAGAGGTTTAGATGGATGGGCAGCAGAGATGGTAATGAATTTAGGATATAGGGCAAAAGTAAAGTTATTATCCTGTTTTAATAAAATGGCACAGAATAGAGTTTTCCCAAGTAGTTGGAGTAATACAAGAGTAAGGTTATTATTTAAAGGAAAGGGTAAGGATCATAGAAAGTTGAATAATTATAGACCGATAGCGGTAACATCAGTTTTATATAAAGTTTTCTCATATATGGTGGCTAGTAAAGTTGTAAAATGGATGGAAGGGAATAATGTAGTGGGGGAAATGCAAGGAGGTTTTAGATTAGATAGGCGTATAGGAGATAGTTTATTTGTAGTTACACAACTTATGGATATGAGTAGGAATGCAGGTAAACAGTTATATATGAGTTTTATAGATATAGAGAAGGCATATGATAGAGTAAATAGAAATAGATTATGGATAAGTTTAGCAAATTTGGGAATGGATGAAGCTTTAATAGATATTATTAAGAAATTATATGAAAATAATTATTATATATATCAATTAGAGAATATAGAATCAATTAAAGTTAAAAATGGTGTGGGACTAAGGCAAGGATGCCCTATGTCACCTATTTTGTTTGTGTTGTATTTGAGTGAAATGGAAAGAGCAATAGAAAGATTAGGAAGAGGAATAGAGATACTGTTAATAGGTAGTAAGGGAGTATATATTTTGTCAGGTCTTTGTTTTGCAGATGATATATTTTTGTGTGCAGAAAAAAGAGAAGATATGGAAGTTATGTTGAGGACATGTGCAAGGGTGGGTAAAGAGATGGGGATTAAATTTAGTGAAGAAAAATCAAATATAATGATGGTTAATACTGAGGAAAGAGAAGATGTAGAATTTTTATTGGGAGATATTAAGTTAAGTGTGGTGAATAGATATAGTTATTTGGGAATTATTTTAAGTAATCAGAAAAATTATTTGGATGAATGGGAGAAAAAATTGATAAATGAAGCAAAGAAAAGAAAGGGATTGATAAAGAAATTAACAGTATTTTCATATAATAAATATGATGTAGCTAGAATTATATGGAAAGGAGTTGCAGTAGCAGGGTTAACATATGGTAATGATGCATTATATGTTAGTAAAAAGATATTAGATTATTTAGAAAAAGCTCAAAGGGAAGTAGGAAGACATGCATTGGATGCAGAAGTATGGACAGCAAGGGAGGCAATTCAAGGAGAAATGGGATGGTCAAGTTTTCATATGAGAGATGCAAAAAGTAAAATGAAAATGTTTGGTAGATTGCAGTTTATGGATAATAAAAGAATAGCTAAAATAGTATTTAATTGGGTTATGAGTAAAGGGCAGGTAACAAGATGGGTGAGAAAGGTAATGCGGTATGCAAAAGATTTGGATAAAGAATTTATATCAGTATATTTGTACAAAAGATGGGATGATTGTGTTAAGAGGATTATTGAGTGTTATAGTAGTAAGGAATGGGATAAAAGAATAAATTTATTAATAAAGACTAGGGAGTTAGAGAGATGGAGAAATAGTATGGAGAGTAAAAAGAGTTTAAATATATATAGAAATAAACAGAATATTAGATGTGAGTTAATATATGATAATAGTAAGGAAAGTAGTTTATTGTTTAAGGCTCGAACGGGATCTTTAGCTACAAAAGAATATACATGTAAATGGAAAAATATGGGTGATTTATTTTGTAAATTATGTAAGGAAGGAATAGAAAATATTAGGCATTTGTTAATTGAATGTAAATGTTTGAAAACAGAAAGGGTACATATAATGAAGTTGTGGAAAAATAAATATGAAAAGAGTGATTATACAGAAAGTGAATTATTGGTTTTTATGCTGGGTTTGGGAAAAGATAAGGGGGATTTAGATATAAAGGTTATAGAGTTGACAAAAATTATGTTGTGGAAATGGGATAGAGCAGATTATGGGTAAATTTAGAGTGGGGAATGTAGAAGAAAGTGGCTAACAGGTTTATCTGGGCATAATTGCTGAGATATTCTTGAATTCGTTTAAGGAGAAGCCATGATACATCACATCACATCAAGATAGATTGCACTTAGGAAAACAAGGAAGTGAAGTTTTAGGGAGTTTGATATTTAAAGAATATAATTCGGGAAACTTTTAAAGGGGGGTGGGTTTTTAAATTGTAATATCAAAAACAAGAATGGAGGGGATATAAAAAATAAGCAAAAGATGGTTGATTTAGATATAAGTGTAGAAGTGGAGAGGGAATGGTTTTGTAAGATTAATGGTAAGAAAGTTTGTTATAAACGTAATGGAGAAAAAAGAATCAAAAGAATTTACAAAAGAATAGTTAGGAAAGAAAAAATTGTTAAAATTGGGTTTTTGAATATGCAAGATGGTAGGAGACCAGAAAAGTGGCTGGAATTAAATAAAGCAATTGAAAATGAAGAGGTGGAGGTATTAGCAGTAGTGGAAACTCATCTAAGAGAAGAAGGAGAACATATTTTGGAAGAGGTGGTATGGGAGGGTGTAAACAGAAAAGAAAAAGAAAAAAGGGGTGGTGGTATAGGTGTTATATCAAAAAAAAATATTTAAATATTGTTAAATGTCAAGAGTATTTGTGGTTTGAAATAAGGTTGGGTAGACAAGAATGGATGGTGGCTGTAGTGTATATAGCTACTGGAGATAGTCAAACTGTAATGGAGTGGAACAGTAGTATATACGAATGCCTAGTTAAGGATATACAAATTTTTAAAGAAAAGAAGAAGAGAATAATGGTTATAGGGAATATGAATGGACATATTGAAGAAATTGATGATGTAGATAATAAGAATGGTCAGTTTTTGAAAGAATTTTGTCACAGAGTAAATTTGAGCATTGGGAATTTATCAAATATGTATGAGGGACAATACACATGGTCTAGGAATAATGTATTTCACACAATAGATTATGTATTGGTAGAGAAAGAGGGAATGAATAAAATATGGAAAATTAAGGTGTTTGATAATGAAGAGAGAGTATGTAATAGTGATCATAATTTTATTGTAATAGAAATGGTTAGTAATGTGATGGAGGATAGAAATAAAGGTAGAAACAATAGTGAAAGATGTGGATGGAGAGTGAATGATAAGAATAAGTTGGAAGAATATAAAATAAAAGTTGAAGAAACCATGGAGCAGTTGGATGGGGATGAGTATAAGGACTGGTGTGGTGAAATAGAAAAAGTGGCAAATAGGGTTTTAGTTGAGAATATACAGAAGAATAAAAGTAATAAAAAATGAGAGTTAGTAAAAGTGTAAAAGAGAGGAAAGAAGCATGCAGAGAATATAAGTGTGCTATTAAGAACAAAGAAAGTGAAAATGATATTAATGCTAAATGGGGAAAGTACTTAGAAAAGAAGAAGTTGGCTAAAATGGATAATTATAGAGAGAGAATGAAGTTAAATAGTAAATTGTTGGAGGATATTAATAAAAGTGGAAGAGATGGGAGTAAAAAATTTTGGAATTACATTAAAAGGAGAAATGTAGGGGAAAGAGAGATAGTATTAATAGATGATGAGGGAATAGAGTGTAGCTCTAGAGAAGAGGTAGAGAGAATCTTAAATAGATATGTAATGGATATAGAAAAGATGTTAGATGTGAAGGAAGTAGTGATAGAAAAAATGAAAGCAGTTAGTAATGGGAATATTAGGTTCACAAAAAATGAATTGAATGAGGCAGGGAAGAGATTGAAAAGTGGAAAGGCGAGAGGTTTAGATGGATGGGCAGCAGAGATGGTAATGAATTTAGGGCATAGAGCAAAAGCAAAGTTATTATCATGTTTTAATAAAATGGCACAGAAGACAGTTTTTCCGGTTAGTTGGAGTAATACAAGAATAAGATTATGATTTAAAGAAAAGGGTAAGGATCATAGAAAGTTAATAATTATAAGCCGATAGCGGTAACATTAGTTTTATATAAAGTTTTCTCATATATGGTAGCTGGAAGAGTTGTAAAATGGATGGAAGAGAATAATGTAGTGGGGGAAATGCAAGGAGGTTTTAGGTCAGATAGGCATATAGGAGATAGTTTGTTTGTAGTTACACAACTTATGGAGATGAGTAGGAATTCAGGTAGATCATTATATATGAGTTTTATATATAGAGAGAAAGCATATGATAGAGTAAATAGAAATAGATTATGGGTAAGGTTAGCCAATTTGGGAATGGATGACTTTAGTAAATATTATTAAGAAATTATATAAAAATAATTATTATTCTTACCAGTTAGGGGATATAGAATCAGTTAAAGTTAAAAATGGGGTGGGATTAAGGCAAGGATGCCCTATGTCACCTATTTTGTTTTTGTTGTTTTTGAGTGAAATGAAAAAAGCAATAGAAAGACTAGGAAGAGGGGTAGAGATATCATTAATAGGTGGCAAGGTAGTATACATTTTTTCGGGTCTATTTTTTGCAGATGATATCTTTTTGTGTGCAGAAAGAAGAGAAGATATGGAAATTATGTTGAGGGCATGTGCAAGGGTGGGTAAAGAGATGGGGATTAAATTTAGTGAAGAAAAATCAAATATAATGATGGTTAATACTGGGGAAAGAGAAGATGTAGAATTTTTATTGGGGGATATGAAGTTAAGTGTGGTGGATAGATATAGGTATTTGGGAATCATCTTATGTAATCAGGAAAATTGCTTGGATGAATGGGAGAAAAAATTGGTAAATGAAGCAAAGAAAAGAAAGGGATTGGTAAAGAAACTAACAGTATTTTCATATAATAAATATGATGTAGCTAGAATTGTATGGAAGGGAGTTGCAGTAGCAGGGTTAACATATGGTAATGATGCATTATGTGTTAGTAAAAGGGTTTTAGATTATTTAGAGAAAGTACAAAGGGAAGTAGGAAGACATGCATTAGATGCAGAGATGTGGACAGCAAAGGAGGCAATTCAAGGAGAAATGGGATGGTCAAGTTTTTATATGAGAGATGCAAAAAGTAAAATGAAAATGTTTGGTAGGTTGCAGTTTATGGATAGTAAAAGAATAGCAAAAATAGTGTTCAATTGGGTTATGAATAAAGGACAGGTAACAAGATGGGTGAGAAAGGTAACGTGGTATGCAAAAGATTTGGATAAAGAATTTATATCAGTATACTTGTATAAAAGGTGGGATGATTGTGTTAGAAGGATTGTTGAGTGTTATAGTGGTAAGGAATGGGATAAAAGAATAGAAGTATTAATAAAAAATAGGGAGTTGGAGAGATGGAGAACTAGTATGGAGGGTAAGAAGAGTTTAAATATATATAGAAGTAAACGGAATATTGGATGCGAGTTAATTTATGATAATAGTAAGGAAAGTAGTTTATTATTTAAGGCTCGAATGGGATCTTTAGCAACAAGAGAACATACATGTAAATGGTAAAACATGGATAATTTAGTGTGCAAATTGTGTAAGGAAGGTATAGAAAATATTAGGCACCTGTTGATTGAATGTAAATGCTTGAAAGCAGAAAGGGTACAGATAATGAAGTTATGGGAGAATAGACATAACAAAGTGACTATACAGAAAGTGAGTTATAAGTTTTTATGTTGGGTTTGTGAAGAGATAAGAGGGATTTAGATATAAAGGCCATAGAATTGACAAAGATTATGTTGTGGAAATGGGATGGGGCAGAATATAGGAAGACTTAAGAGTGGGGAATGGAGAATAAAATGGCTAACAGGTTTATCTGGGCATAATTGCTGAGATATTCTTGACTTCGTTTAAGGAGAAGCCAAATACATCACATCACATGGGTTTGGAAAAAGATAAGGGGGAATTAGATATTAAGGCTATAGAGTTGACAAAGATTATGTTGTGGAAATGGGATAGAGCAGAATGTAGAAAAACTTAGAGTGGTGAATGAAAAATTAAGTGGCTAACAGGTTTATCTGGGCATAATTACTCAGATATTCTTGACTTCATTTAAGGAGAAGCCACAGTACATCACGTCACATCAAAAGATTTGGATAAAGAATTTATTATAAGTATATTTGTACAAATGATGGGATGATTGTGTTAGGAGAATTGTTGAATATTATAGTGATAAGGAATGGGATAAAAGAATAGATTTATTAATAAAGAATAGGGAGTTAGAGAGATGGAGAACTAATATGGAGAGTAAAAAGAGTTTAAATATATATAGAAATAAACAGAATATTAGGTGCAAGTTAATATATGATAATAGTAAGAAAAGTAGTTTATTGTTTAAGGCTCAAATGGGATCTTTAGCAACAAGAGAATATACAAGTAAATGGAAAAATATGGGTGATTTAGTCTGTAAATTATGTAAGGAAGGAATAAAAAATATTCGGCATCTGTTAATTGAATGTAAATGCTTGTAAACAGACAGGGCACATATAATGAAGTTATGGAAGAATAAATATGAAAAAAGTGATTATACAGAAAGTGGATTATTGGTTTTTATGTTGGGTTTTGGATAAAATAAGAGGGACTTAGATATAAAGGCCATAAAATTGACAAAAATTATGTTGTGGAAATGGGATGGAGCCGAATATGGGGAAACTTAAACTGGGGAATGCAAAATAAAGTAGCTAACAGGTTTCTCTGGGCATAATTGCTGAGAGGTTCTTGACTTCATTTAAGGAGAAGCTACAGTACATCACATCACATCACATAAAAAATTTAATTTATAGTAATCCAAAAGTTAACGATGATGATGAATGCCACCAGCTAAACCCAGTGAGAGAAACAGATCTTTAACATTGTTCAGACAATTGAGAAAAGAATACAGAGACAAATGCCAGCCAAAATAATTTCAAATAATTTCATAGTTTCTTAAACTCACAATAATAAATTCCAGGCAAACAAAATATTAAAGTTTGATCTGGATTTCTCTAGCGTATTTATCAGAGACTGTATGAGAGTATTGAAACATTCAACACCCTGGCAAATAAGTTCATTTTCTCACCTAAGAATTAAAAGGAATTTATGTCTTCCTGCTAGTGATTTATATAAACTAATTCCAGTTTTCCTATTTAGAGATTTTAAAATAAAAGGGGTCTTGTAGGAAATACAATGAAACAGTGCAGGTGAACTTTCCTTAGCCTGGAAAAAAAACATCAGGACTAACAATGGCATATATCTGCAGAACAGCTCATGAATGACCACATTAAAGATCATCAAGGTTGATTCCAATACAAGCAAAGAAAAGATTATGGTATTACATAATTGAAAACATAGAAAAATCAAAATCATTACTAAGAAAAACAGAACAATATACTCGATAAACCACTAGTCAATAGATTTACAGTCTGCAGGAAATGCAAACCGAGCTTAACTAAATTAATTATAATGAAAGAATAAAGGACAGGTGAGTTAAAAGAAAATTACTAATATCATCCCAAGCATTTATCAAGGGTTAGTAACATAAAAAGAGAAAACACTAAATATATAAAATAGAAACTCACAATACACTCGGATAAATAAATTTAAAAATTTGAAATCTTAAAACTAAGACTTCAATACACTATAAATAAAATACATAATAAAATAAACAAAGATATTTAACTGAGTATGAAAAACTTATTATAAAGACAGGTTTCTTTTAAGATTAAGTTGATACTTTAACAGAGATTTAACTAGAGAGTTAAACTCTGGTTTTAATATAGGAAAGTTCAGTTACCTTTCAGGCTTTAGATAGTCCTTAGAGTAATTCCAGCAAGATACACAAAGTTCAGGTTTATATATGTTCTTTAAAAAGATTTTGATTTACTTTTATATGTTCAGGAGTCTGGAGGCAATCTTTTGATCGGTTCTGTTCTAGGTTTCTACGTCATGATTTTGAAGTCACAATTATGGAGCTCTGGGGTTCATCTTTGGAAAGGTTTAGCACTGCATACTGTGAAGATTTCTCATGGCATATATTTTGGCATGGTGACTGGATGGCCTCTACTATCTCGGCAAGTAGTATTATTATTTGCAGTTCACAGAAATCCAGTTTCAGTGATCCATGTTAAACAATTAACAAATAAAAAGCAGAATCATAACAAGCAGATTAATAATAATCAGCAAAATAATAAGAAGCTGAATCAATACTCTTCATGAGCAGAATAATAATAATCAGTCAAAAACCTGGGCTATTTATGTGAACTGATATCTTCCACGTAATCTTTAAATAAAAAGTTTTGACAAGGCTAAATCTCTATCTCCTACTTAATCTTAATTAAAAAAACATCTGACCAGGGTTCTTATTCAAAATTAATTAAAAAAATAAATGCAAAACTAAATCTCAACTTTTAAAATAGATTACAAACAACAAAATAAAAAGAAACTTGATTGCAATCAAAACTTTTTAAAATTAAAATGCTTTTTTGAAACTTTGCTTGCTTTTAATTACTGTAATGACAAAAAAAACAAGTGTCAAAAGAAAATTATTTTAAACCAAAATCTATTGTAGAAGTAAAATCACAGAATTTTAAAATATAAATGGGTATGTGTTTTATATATAAAAAATAACATACAAAACTCTTTTTTTATAAATATAAATTTTAGCTCTAATTTCATGATAGAACTTTTGAAGTGGATAAAGCATCCATGTTTAACTGTTCCATCACATCATAAATATATATATATATATTTTTTGCTATTTTTTTTAAAAAAAACATTTAAAAAAAACTCATCAGAAATCCTGCTGAACATTTGCCCTGTGTTCTGTCTAAAAGAACATTTTATTTTATTAACCTTACTTTCTCCATTCTCATAATCATATAAACAAATATCTTTTTTAAAAAAAATACCACCGATTAATAGAAATCTAAACCCCTTAATCTTTGTCAGGTGGTTCTTTTTCTTTTTTAACTAGTTCTCTGATATAGGTTACTTTTCCCCTCTTGTCTTTTGCTTGCTTATAATTTTTGTCTTGTCCCTTTCACATTCTATTTTATTTTCTACCACATATATCTGAAGACCTTTTTGCTGAGCAAAACACATTTCTTTGAAGTGGTTCACTTTATCATTGATCGCATTGATAATAAGAAATGGAAAGAATCGATCTTCTACAGTCTTTTTGAATGTTTTAAATAAGATTGCTTTATAAGTAGCCTTTATTTCTGCTTTAAAAACATATTTCTTAATCTTTCTCTGAATTCTTTTGTTTGTTTTAAATCCATGTTCAAAATGAACAGTTAATTTAGTCAACTTATTTTTAGTCTCTTGTGGAAACTCTTTTATATTATTTTCTGTCTTTAACTTATACCTTTTTTCTACCTCTTGATCTGCATTTTCTAATTTATGCACACTATCTATCTGTATTTAATCTCTACCCATTTCTATCTTAATTTCCACTTTATCTACCTTGTTTTAATTCATTTTTCCCTTCACCTACATCTCTTACCACCTCAATTTCCTTTTCAACTTCCTCACTTTCTTTAGTCAGATCTTTTTCTACAGTTTCTACAGTCTGCTGATTTTTCTCAACTCTTCCCATTATTTCTTGCCTCATTGCTTTCATTTGCTTTATCATTTTAGCTTTGAACTCCTCCAATATTGCTTTATTTTCTTCTTTTATTGCTGCTGACTTTGCTTCATTTCTTTCAGTAACTTTTGTTCTATTTCTCTATTGTATTTCATTATTTCCATCATTATCTTCATCATAATCTGGGTCTCTGACATGTCTTTTTCTATTATTTGGGGATTTTTGTGAGAAACAGGGCTTTGTTCCAACACTACCCCTATCAATTTCTATGCTGGCTTCCATTTTTGAAAACAAGATCAAATCCAATATTTTTATATTTCTTAACTTTTACTTTCAGTTTTACAAAAAGTATAACTTCTTAATATTTATTTATTTTACACTTTCTTACATTCAAAAATAAATTGAAAGAAAAACGCTATTTAACAGTTTATTTAATTTTTATCATATTAAAAAAAAGAACCCTTTACTCCAAACTGCTCCAACAATACATACCATGACTAGCACAAACTGATTCCAAATACTAAATCTTGCCTCCAACACCTGAAATATTTCTCAATTGTCTGAACAAAATCTCACATGGGTTCTCAATTCAAAGCCTATGTTGGTAGTAATAAAATATCACTATTTATTGTACTGATCACTTCTTTTGATCATGAAGGCATGCCACTAGGTCACTAACTACCTAAAATTTTAATATATGGTGATTTAAAAGTTAATCTAGATGAAGAATGTCACCAGCTAAACCCAGGGAGAGAAAGAGGTCTTTAACATTGTTCAGACCATTGAAAATAGTTTTTAAATAATTTCATAGTTTATTAAATTCACAATAATAAATTCCAGGCAAACAAAATATGAATGTTTGATTTGGATTTCTCTAGCGTATTTATCAGAGAGTATACAAGAATATTAAAACATTAAACACCCTGGCAGATAATTTCATTTTCTCACCTAAGAATCAAAAGAAATTATGACATCCTGCTAGCAATTTATATAAACTAATTCTAGTTTCCCTATTTAGAAATTTTAAAACAAAAGGGGTCTTGTAGGGCATACAATGAAACAGCACAGGTGAGCTTTCTATAGCCTGGAAAAGAAACATCAGGACTAAGAATGTCATATGTCTGTAGAACATCCAAGGAATGACCATGTTCAAGAACCTCAAGGTTGATTCCAATACAAGAAAAGAAAAGATTATGGTATTATGTAATCAGAAACATAGAAAGATCAAAATCTCTACTAAGAAAAACAGAACAATATACTCAATAAATCACTAGCCAAAAGATTTACAGTCTGCAGGAAATGCAAACCAGGCTTAATTAAATTAATTATAATAAAAGAATAAAGAACAAATGAGTTAAAAGAAAATTACTAATATCTGTCCAAGCATTTATCAAGGGTTAGTAATATAAAAAGAAAAAACATGAAATGTATAAAATAGAAACTCACAATACACTCTTGGATAAATAAATTTAAAAATTTGAAATCTTAAAACTAAGACTCCAATACCACTAAATAATATACATATAAAATAAACAAAGATATTTAATTGAATATGCAAAACTTATTATAAAGACAGGTCTCTTTTAAGATTAGGCTGAGACTTTAACAGAGATTTAACTAGAGATTTAAGCCCTAGTTTCAATATAGAAAAGTTCAGTTACCTTTCAGGCTTTAGACAGTCCATAGAGTGATTCCAGTAGGATACACAAAGTTCAGGTTTATATATGGTTCCTTATAAAGATTTTGATTTACTTTTATATGTTCGGGAGTCTGGAGGCAATCTTTGGATCAGTTCTGGACTAGGTTTTTAAGTCATGATTTTGAAGTCACAATTATGGAGCTCTGTGGTTCATCTTTAGAAAGGTTTAGCACTGCATATTGTAAAGATTTCTCATGGTGTATATTTTGGCATGGTGACTATCTCAGCAAATAATATTATTTTTAGTCTGCAGAAATCCAACTTTGGTGATCTGGATTGAACAATTAGCAAATAAGAAGCAGAATCATAACAAGAAGATTAATAATAATCAGCAGAATAATAAGCTGAATTAATACTCTTCACAAGAAGAAGAATAATCAGTCAAAGACCTGGGCTATTTATATGAACTGTTATCTCCTGCATAATCTTTAAGTAAAAGGTTTTGACCAGGGTAAATCTCTACTTCTCACTTAATCTTAATTTAAAAAACAACATCTGACCAGGGCTCTTATCTTATTCAAAATTAATTAAAAATATAAATGCAAAAATAAGTCTCAGCCTTTAAAATAGATTACAAACAACAAAATAAAAAGAAACCTGATCGCAATCAAAACTTTAAAATTAAAATGTTTTTTCAAATAGATTAAAACTTTGCTTGATTTTAATTACTATAATGACAAAAAAAAAACAAGTGTCAAAAAAAATTATTTTAAACCAAAATCTATTGTAGCAGTAAAATTACAGAATTTAAAATAAAAATGAGTATGTGTTTTATTGCATGTATTCTTAATACATAAAAAAAATAACATACAAAACTTTTAAATACAGTTTTCTTTAACACTCGTGAAAAAAGTGCACAATAGCTTAAATGGATGATTAAATTTAAAAGCTTTATAAATATAAGTGTTAGTTTTAATTTTATGATGGAACTTTTGAAGTGGATAAAGCATCCAGTTCAATATGTTATATCCTTTATAATAGCTACAGACAGGTGGAGTTCGAAAAGTAGTTATATTAAAAAAATTTCAATTTATGTTATTTTGTAATATATAATTTAAATGTTATAGAGTGAAGGTGTTCAAACTCAGTAGATAGAAGCTTATAAAGATATATTAGATAGTTTGAACTCTTTGTAAGATGAATTAAATATAAAATGGTACAATAAATTATCTAAAATATAGTATTAATTTTGATTTATCATATTTGAAAGATGATAAATAAAAAATTATTAGTTAAAGTTAAATATCCACTTAGTATTTTTATTAAAGAAATAAGTAATTTACTATTTCTGTAATAAATTTATAAATCATACTTTAGAATTATTATATGTCCAAAGACATGAGAGTATTACATAATAGTTTATTATGTGAATTTGGTGGAGTAATATTCTTATGCCATTGGGAGTATATCTTTTGGGATGTATTCTCAATGCTTAAGCCAGTGTACCTTACTGAATGTCTCATGTTAAGAGTTTCATAATTATATTTGTTATTTTGATAGAACCATATTTATTTATAATCGTAAGTTTATTATATATATATATATGGGTGTGTGTGTGCTAAGTCTATGCTATGAGATACATATATCTACTTATAAATGCTTATAAATTGATAGAAAAACATACAGAAATCATTGTATATATTTAACCAGTATTAACTTTCTATCTTTACTAGAATTTCACGTAGTCTATCTGGCAGATAGATTTATTATATTTGCATCATGAGATGATTATATAAACCTATATAAATATAGATTGATAGATAAAAATATAAAAATTATATATATATATTTATAAAGAATAGATTTTACAACTTTACTACAATTTTGACTAGCCTGGATTCAAACCTTAGGTCATAGGCATAGCAGATAAAGGTGCTATGTCTGTACTATGAAGACTTTCTAAAATTTTACTTAACCTGGATTCAAACCCCGAATATTATAAGGATCGCAGATATATGTGCTATCTCTGCCCTATGAAGTCCTTCCATATTTAAGTTGAATTAATATGTCCCAAATTTCAATCAGTTTAGATTTGAATCCCAGGCCATTGGCATGGTACGCAGATCCAGTATTTTCATCAAAAGGCTCTTTTATAGATATTTATACCATTTATATTGATTGATAATCGTACAGAAATATGACATATTTATATAAGCAGAATTAATAACTTTGCATCTTTTAAAAAAATTTCAGTTCGTCTGGATTCGAATTCCAAATCGCAGGCAGATTAGGCAGAGATATGATCTTCTTTACATCTATATAGATAGATTGCTGAATAAATGTACAGAAATTACTATATATATAAGTAAAATTAATAACTTCCCAACATTACTAACAACTTAATAACTGTTTTATTTATTCATATCTTTACAAATATACATCTGTAATCAAAATTTAATATACACATAAAGGGGAAAAAACCGTATATTGACAGACCCATAGGAAACATTATTTAAAAAGAAGTTTAAATTCTGTGTTCATAATAACATTGTAAAAATTCATTAATGGAAACATTTAATTTATAACACCCAGGAGACCCGTGACTTTCCATTCATAATCTGAAATTAATCTCTCGTGTAAAATAATAACTAAAGTAGTATATTTCAGTTTTGATTGATCATATTACACAAGTTAACAGCTATATTATAAAAGATAGCAGGAGCTCTAACTAAAAACTCAACATTTTTATCTGAAATATCTTTATGCGCAAATCAGATGTAAATTGTAGCAAACTAATAGCTAAACCTCGTAACTAATTAATCGCGCACGGATTGATCTACGTGTATGATGTATCAGAGATTAATATTTGTCACAAGTTTGAGTATATTTGCCGAATAGTATTAACCCTTCCAACCCCTCCCCCCTAAATTCAAAACTTCAACCTTTGCTTTCAATTGTAAATATGATATAATTTTATAATTAAATTTTTGAGTTTAATATTTTATTTATACATAGTGTGCCAACAATAACTTATGCATATTTATATTATAATCTATTTTATTTTAAGAAAGCTCTTTTGGACCATTAGTAGCAGCTCCGTCTACTATGACTGAGTAAAACTCGATTCTAATTAGGTTTAAGGTGTTTTCTTGTTTTGTTTTGGCAGATAGATAACATATAGCCAACTGAGATGACTATCTAATATTGGTTGGTAAATGGGTATTTAACTATTCTCAGATAAAAGATAGGCAAAGTACAAAAATACTCAAAACTCTCATCACTTGGCAATTGGAAAGTCCAATAGGTAATAGCTAGAGACTGCAAAAGAGACTTTTACTCTGCAATGAGTGATTTAAAATTGTTTTAACTTTATTTATTTAGATAAAAATGTGACTACTGGGCTCTATAATCGTGCATGCATAATATCTACCTCATTACTTGTGAAAGTTTCATTGTTATTTAGCTGGAGGAATAAATGGTGTTTTTTATTCCCAGTGAGTCAACCTGATTGTTATAAGACTTATTCCTCAACATTCCAGATATGCATAGTACAGCATTAGCTATAGGCTATCTATCTAAAAATCTGAATATGCTTGAAATTATCAGCTAGTGAAGAAAGTTTCCATCATTTTGGATTTGAACACAATCATAGAAATGGCAATATTATACATTCATATGAATAAAACCTATCATGAATTGTATGTATATATATATTACATATTTGTCTCAGAGACATTTGGAGTCATTAGGCAAGGGAATATTTATTATCAGTTGCCCTACTATTTTAACCTGCTTTATTTTAGCTCTTCAGTATTTAGAGTTTTAGCATAAAATTTTAGTTAACCATTTATATTACTGCAATTCTAAGATCCATTGTAAACTTGAGTAAACAATAGATTATAGATTGTGCTTATTTAAATCTTCTCCTATCACTAATCTAGCCACTTAAGAAGGATTTGAGTCAAAGAGAGTTAGTATGAATTACCATCTACTGAATTTTCTTGGGTTTTGTATTAAGTCAAATCTTTTAATTTCAGGTTAGTAGGTAACTTGATAGTGTAAAACAGTGTGAATGATAGATTAGATTAAAAAATCCAGGTCTGTTAGATCCAAAGTCAAGTTAAAGTGTTCTGATAGTATGGATAGGACAATCCTGGACAAGAATTTAATAAGCACAAAACATCTAGCATCTATTGATTTCTTAAGCTTACAGTAGGTGGTAGAAGTGGAGTAAAAATAAGGATAGGAGGTGCTTTAGATGAAATTTATATGACAATGGGAGAGTATTGGAACACTTATTTTTTGGACAGTAGGATATTAAAAGAGGATTAGGATAAATTGTATGGAGAGTGGATCAAATTTAAATGTAAAAAGAATAATTACTGATGAATAGATTTTTATTTTTTCTTGGAGGCAAATCTTATTTGTTATCATTCAGGAACTGCCAATCTGGTGTCCACCTCAGTTGAGACAATTATGTTTTTTTTTTTATTATTCAGGTCTTTATAATGAAAATTGGGGAAGATAAGAATAGGATAAGGACATATTAAAACAATCCTTATTAAAGTGGACTAGATAGAAAAAAAGAATCAGAGGTAAATAAATATTTGGGTGTAAGGAATAAAGAGTAGATAAGCACATTAGAGGATATAAGAGGTTTGGAAGTAAAAAATGTTAAACATGGCAGAGGGGGATCAAGCCAAGTAAGGCAACAAGTGGTAAAATTTTGAAACCCTCAAATTTAAGTTTAAAAACCCTCATTAAGTTATTAACAAAAAAGAAAAGTAATCAAAAATTTTACACAATAATACATTAAATGAATTTATTAATAAGCACTTTTTTTTATATGATTTCCATCTTGCTTTATTTCTTGCAAATTCGTCAATTATTTTTGTAGTGTCAATTCGGCTTAAAATTTCCTGCTCTATTTACAGAATGGCCATATTATTTAATTTTTCTTCTCCCACAGTACTTCTTAAATAATTTTTTGCATGCTTTAATACAGAAAACAATCTTTCTCCTGATGCATTAGATAAGAGAATTGTTAAAAAAAATTCCATAATATTTCAACATTCGGAAATGCAAGACATTTCTTTGGAGGCTCAATAGATGTCTGGTGTGGTTTTTATGGTCTCCTTGTTTTCTTTTAGAAATATTAGAAAATGATCAAATTCATCTTCAATATTACAAACATCAATGTCATTTTTGTAAATATCCTTAAACTTTTTATCATGTTCTTTTTTTCTTCTATTGATAAATTCCAATCAAAAAATATTCGCGTTATAGTAGGGTTGATTGTATATAATTTTTCTCGAATTCTAATGAAAAGACCTTTTAAAACCTCAGGACCCTTTAGTATTCCAGGGCCCCACGTGACTGCTTAGTCTGATTACCATTTAATCCGGCCCTGAAACATGGGCAATAGAGTTTTGGGGTATACAGCCTATGCACAAAAGCTTTTAATTTCGTTTAAAAAGAACCCATTTTACTGACATTTTATTGCATCGGAAGTTGATCCTAAAAAGCACTGGATAAACTGGAATCACGTGATGTTTTAAGATTTTAATTATTCATTTACATAATTTTGATTGTTTTGAATAAATCAACTTTTTAAAACAATATATCGCTTTTCAGCATTAATTCAGCTAAATGACTGAAATTTTATTTTCTCTAGTAAAATAATTTTTTAACAAAAATCTTATTTTTAATGAAAATAAATGATGTAAAAACAAAACAAAAAATTTGCAAATAAAATCTGATTTTGTGCGTGCATGTGCTTTACAATATAAATGTTTTATTAAATTTATTTTTAATCTCCAATAACATGAAATAAAACCACAAAACATTAAGCAATAGAGAGTTAATTAAAGATATAATGATATTAATATGCTTGAACGTACTCTTTGAAGAAAATTATAAAGATAAAATTATTCCTTTAATATATATTCCTCTTTACTCACTTTGGCATTTAGGAAAGTTTACTCCAAATTCTACTGTCGAAAATGTCATAAGGTCTTTAAAATGCCTAATAACAAGTTAAATGTCATATAATCATAACGTTAAAATCAAGCAGTTTAAATAAATGAATTGTTGTGTTTACTGGTGACTGTGATATAAACACAAACTCGCGAAGTATATTTATATAGTAATGTAACTACCGAGTCACAAAGGAAGGCAATACCTGTGGGTCTACGCAGTTCAGGGGCCCATAGACTTGAAAATCTATAGCAAGGCAATTAAAATATTTTCACATGAAAACATTTATTAACTATATCTCATAAATTTCTGCCTTCGGGTTCAATTTTTCTAGTTACGCCATTGCGTTTATATATATTAAGGGGAAATGGAACAATTGTACAATTGCGTATTTACACTACATATACAATCTTATGCCTCCGCCTGCTACTGTTGACAAAGTATAACTTCTGGTTGTCATGCAACTATAGAAGAAGAGGAGTGTCATATAGCAATAATATTAATATACAATATGATATGATCTTACTATTTCTATGGGTTTTTTAATGTCAATTATAATGGAGATAAAGTTTCTAGGAGGAGCATTAACATTTAAATAAAGAAACCATGATTCAGAATGGAATTCTGTGCGGGACACAGTAAGATAAATGGATTATTCTGGCATTGGAATATATCAAAGATCAATAAATAAGAAATATATGACATGTAGTACTTTTACAAAGGATAGGTTCAGCAGTTAAAAGAAAAAACAGAGAGAGAATTGATGGGCACTGAAGGGAATTACTGTTAAAAATCTGTAGAAAAGTTGAGAAGAGAATAGATATAGTAAAAAGAATTAAAAAAATAATGAGTCCAGTTTTGGTCCCACTATAGTAAACGAAATTAGAACAAGACAATGGAATGATGACTCATGAAAGATTACTAAAAGAAATATTAAACCAAATACCACAAGAAAAGAAAAACAGAGGATATCCTAAAAAAGCTAGAAAGAAAATATATATAAAGAAATTAGAAAGAAGAAATATATAAAGAAATTATAAATCAAATTACAGAAAGGTTATAGCTAATGGAGCAGGATGGCAATTAGGAATTGAAAAACATCATAAAGTGTTAAAATGTAATATATGAATTTTAGACTTTGGTATTGAATAGAAATGAAATATAGAGATTTCAAACCATCCAAAAAATTATAGAGAGATGTATGATGGGAATAACAAGCAAAGATATATGTGTAAGAGAAAAAGCAGATATTGTTGGTATCATTAGAAAAATTAGATTGAAATGAAATGGTATAGACATGTTCTAAGATAGACAATAGACAGACATTTAAAGCTGTAAACTTGATTCAAAGAGATTGTAAAAAAAGACTTATGTTGGGAAAATGGATTAAAAGTAAATTATATGTCTGAGAGAAAAAAACAGATATCAATGATATCAAAAAGAGGTAAGAGACTTAAATGGATCTGGGCTAGATATATATGTAGAAGAAGTGACAATAGATAGATTGTTAAAGTTTTAAATATGACTCCCTCGAAATATAAAAGATCAAAAATCTTAAACTTGATTCCAAAAGTTTGTAAAATTTCTTGGAAAAGACCACACTTGAGATGAATAGGATTATATAAAAAGATCTGATGAAATAATGTGAAGAAGAGAGACCACTGATCAAAGAAAATGAATTGAACTTGGAGACATCTTCATTCTGCATTGGATTGATGGAATAAAAATGGTGATGATGATAAAGTTAATTCTAAAGGAAAACCACATTGTTTTTAGTAAAAATAGAAAATTTAATTACTTTCACCTCAAAAATTAATTGCTCAAACATCATTCTGATATAATGGTATAAAAATATCTTTAAGACATCATGAAGATAATAGGGTTTTCAAAAATAATAATAATAAATTGGAATATAAATGGAAGCTGTTTGGTGTCATTGATAGAGCTCTCCCAACTTGGGATTAGGAGGCCCCATGTTCAATTCTGGTGCTTGCAGCTTTGGTGTTTGAACTCTTTATGAACTCCTGAGCAATAAATCCATGTCTTTTTATCACTTAGTGCTCTTTGGTATTTTTTTTTTTTTTGAATAAATTTATTATTGTAAAATATGGCTCAGAATGATAGTTCTATTGCTAATACAGATTTCTTATCTCTTTTCTATTGCCTTTCATTCATTCTCATTTTTTATCAGTTGCTTAAGCTGGTTATGAACATTTCTCCATGTATAATTTTTCTGTTTAACTATGACAATAGAAATATATGTGTGTGCAACCACATTTCCTTCTTTTAATTACAGGAACAGCAATTTTGATTCCATTTTTTTTTCTATTTATACACAAATAAGCTTGAGTGTGTGAATATGCAGATTCCTTAGCATTGATAAAATAATAAAAGGTTTAATAACTGATATACAGGCTAATTATATACCTGTATCAATATATGTAATATATAGGGTACATGAGCACAGACTTTCACATGACCCACCACTCTCCATTCTATCTCATAAACTGATACACTTGAACACATATATGTCTAAAAGTTAAATAATCACCAATATTCGTATTTCACGCTAAACAAGCAATCATCAGTTGGTCCAGTTGATCATCTCTACACATATATGCAATAAATGCTCAGATATATATTAAGATATCCAATCTTCATACTTTAATGGACTGGATTCAATCCACTCTGCACTCCAACTCTTCAACCGTCCATTCAATTGAAAATCTGACGATGGAATGCTCAAAGGTCATCCTAAGGCTGAAATTGTTATCACACCTATGTTGACCTATAGTCAATCTGATCCCTCATGTACAGGACAATCCATTTAATACATATATAAAGAATGGGCAGATGTCTATTTGATATATATGTGTTCAAGTGTATCAGTGTTATAAGATAGAGTGGAGAGTGGTGAATCATGTGAAAGTCTGTGCTCATATACCCTATATATTACATATATTGCTACAGGTATATAATAAGCCTGTATTTCAGCTATTACATAGTAGAAATGTCTGTCCATCCCTCATATAAGCATTAAATGCATTATGACCTGTATATGAAGGGTCAGATTGACTTTACGTCAGCATGGGTGTGACAAGAATCTCAGCCTTAGGTGGCGTTTGAGCATTCTATCATCAATTTCCAACTGGATAGATGGTTGAAGAGTTGGAGTGTGGAGTGGATTGAAGCCTGCCCATTAAAGTATGAAGACTGGCTATCTTAATATATATCTGAGCACTTATTGCTTATATGTGTAGAGATGATAATCTGGACCAACTGATAATTGCTGGTTTAGCATGAAATACATATATTGGTGATTATTTATCTTTTCGACTTATATGTGTTCAAGTGTATCAGTGTTATGAGAGAGCGGAGAGTGGTGTGTCTGTGCTCATACACTCTATATATTAAATAAAAGATTTAGCAATATAAAGACTTTAGTTGTGATTTTAAACAAGTCAGTAAAATCATTACTAAATTATTTTGAAAATTGAATGTTAGGATGGAGGTTTCATTTAATTAGTAGCATATATTTAATCAATCCAATAGAGATCTTCTTTCTCGTTACCATCAAAGGAGAAGAGCTCATAGAAATCTAAAAATAATCTGCATTTTAATAATCAGGATTGAGTATTATATTTGGCAGCAGGTAGTGTATTAATTAAGGTGTTTCATTTTTCTTCTTTAAGATTGAGCATTTATTTTATAACGTCTTGCGTGCCATTATAATTACGATAGAATGACAGCCTGTTAAGCTAATTGCGCAGACGCTGTGAGAATGTTATTAATAAATGATAAATTTCCTATTCTTTTCATTTACCTCATATAGGAAGACATATTAATTGAACACATCCATACAAGTTTTTTATTTTTGAAGAGCAGATCCACTGAATGAGAAAGGATTGGATTCATGATGAGTTTTTTTTTTTTGATATGATATTAAAAGTTTTGTAGGCGCAGAATCAATTTTACTATTTCAAATCTGCTGCTCGTGTTAGTTTGAATAATTAATAATTGCTAAATAATAGAGTTTTTTTAATACCTAATCTTTGCACCACACTATTTTCTGAATAATGATCTTTATTAGTGAGTTTTAGACCTATATCTAGTGCACCTGAATTAGATCCTAAAAACTCACACTGGGAAAACTGTAAACCAAACATTTGTCTCGACATATGAATAAGACAGCACTGGATAGAATTATATCTAGCATCTATTGATTACTCAAACTTATAATAGGTGAAGTAAATAAAATTTTACTTCAATGGCATATGTAAATCTATAAGTGCATTGTGCACAGACAAAGAAGCTTTTGATTTAATTGAGTACTAAGCTAAGTGCTTTCGGGAGATATATACTTCCATATTCATCAAGAAAATGGACATTATAACCCATGTACTCAAACATTCAGTATAAATACATGAATATGGGAGTACATATCTCCCAAAAGTGTTTAGCTTAGTACTCAATTAAATTAAAAGCTTCTTTGTCCATGCGCAATAGGTGAAGTAGTAAAATAGATCTCTTGTATAGCTTTGTTTAAGCTGGGATAACATATTATGTGAGATTAAAAATTGTTGGTGAAGTGATGATGCCTGTATCCATTTTGTTAGTATTTCTGCTTCACTATTAGATTCAGAAAACTCAAACTTTTACTAATTTTTTTCTTTTTAAAGATGATGTCCAACATAATAGGAAATAATGGTATTACCTCTGATCATGTTGTTATTGCATTTACCCACTGGAAATGAATTGACTAGTATGGATACTGTGCTCAGGAAAAAAATCACCACTAGGGAATTAAGATGCTTCACATTCAAAATACTGACATATTATGGATTATAAAAGAAATATAATATGAACACTGAATATAAGGATTAGTATTTTACCAAGTTTAAAATGGCAGTAATGTTTGCTATTCATGTGAAATTTCACTAGCTGTTAAATACTATCAATGCCGATTTAAATTTTCAACTTTGTTATGTTGCAAAGATATAGACTTCTAAGAAGAGTAATGTAAATACAATCTTTTTCTACGTTCATTAAAAGAATTTCTTCTGGGTTTCTTATAATGATTGAATTATTACTGAAATTATTAATTCTATTATTAAGTATGAAGTTTTATAATAATAAAAAATATAACACTAAAGACAAAAGCTTCCCAGTTGACACAGATTTTAAGAATAATTAGTAGATTAGCAGTGCATAGATAAGCTTATTTGCTTATCATGGGGATTCTATATATTTTTTGATGCAATGAGAGCCTCTGTTTGGAGAGAAAGTGCTAACCCTATCTCTCTCTATAAACAATTAAATATTGTTAAAGTAGCACTACATTATGTGATGTGATGCACTGTTACTTCTCCTTTTTCGGAGGCAGGAATCTCTCAGCCACTATGCCCAAAGAAACCTATTAGCCACTTTACCTTCCCTGTCCATTCCCCACCCTAAGTTTGGCCATACTAATCTCTATCATGCTCCATACCATTTCCACAACAATATCTTTGTCCACTATATGGACTTTATATCAAAATCCCCCTATATTTTCCCAAACCCAGCATAAAACCCAAATCACTTTCTGTATAATCACTTTGTTTATATTTAATCTCCCACAACTTCATTATTTGTACTCTTTCTGCTTGCAGGCATTTATATTCAATTAACAGATGCCTAATATTTTTTATGTCTTCCTCACATAAATTACCCATATTTTTCCATTTATATATCTATTCCTTAGTTGCTAAAGATCCTGTTCAAGCCATAAACAGTAAACTACTTTTCTTGCTATTATCATAAATTAACTCACACCCAATATTCTGTTTACTTCTATATATATTTAAATTATTTTTACTCTCCATTCTAGATCTCCACCTCTCCAACTCTCTATTTTTTTTTATTAATGTATCTATTCTTCTATTCTATTCTTTGCCACTATAACACTCAATAATTCTCCTAACACAGTCATCCCACCTTTTGTATAAGTATACCAACATAAATTATTGTGAATAGGTGCATTTAAGCACCCTCTATTAGCTCATTATTTAACTAAAATGTATGATCTCATATAATATACAAATTATGATTAATGAACTATCAAAACAGAGCTCACAGGACCAGATTCAAGGGAACCCTTTTTATCAGCTGCGCCAAGCACCAAAAATTAGATTTTACATGTTTTTTTCAAACTTAAAAAAATGAAATGCACACATAAATACACCTTATAGTTAATTAGCATACTTGCAATTATATTTTGAATAGGTAGAAATTATATTTCATTTTAATTTTTTATAAACCTTACCATTAATATTTATTAATAATTGCATTATTAATTGTTATTTGCATAATAAATATTCGCATTCAATTTCTTTTTTTTTTTGCAGAAGTTGCCTACTAAATAGATATCCATCCAAAATAAAATTATCACACAGAAAATGTATAAACAACGATTAAATAGATCAGAGTTACCACCAAATGAAAACATACTTTCAATACCTTAAACATATTTCAATTCAAGATTTTATGTCAAGATATTCATACTAAAGTCCTTTCAAACAAAGAAAGAATTATGGCATAAGAAGTGTATTCAGTACTCAGCCTAAATTTTCTTTACCATATCCAACAATAAAATCATGTGGATTTTATTTTTTTAGAAAGTACTCTGAGTCCTATCAACATGTTCAGGATTACCATGATTATTGTGCTTATCTGCTTTATAAATGGAATTTAAAAGGGTTTGACTTAACGTGATCATGATTAAACTCAAACCACGTTTCACATACTTAATGACAAACTCAAAAAAATTACTAATTAAAATCTTTTCAAAAATTATAATGATTGAGAATAGCTAGTAAATTTTTTTAAAAAAAATCTACATGCTAAATAACAATACATGATCGAATTAGATTACGTACGTTTCACAGGATCATGTTTTGAACAACTGGACAAGCAAATAAAAGAGTATGGATGTTTACTTTTAGTGAGATATCCCCATATCTACTAACTCTATGATAGAGATATTCATTTTGATGATGTTCGCTCAGCCTTTTGCAATATTAAACATGTAAAGACTTCAGATCCTATTGAAATACCTGGAAAAGTTTCAAAACTTAATATGTTAACTTAAAACAATTGGAGTTTTTTAGAAATATAGGGAGCTCATAGAATTATGCAACCTGATTTTAATGACCTTTCTACCTTTTCTAACTTATAAAAATTAAAGAAATAGAAAAACCTGCAATAATTGTTATAATTATTATGGACTGTTGTTGTTACTCAAAACAACAAATGCACTCTCAAGGATTTTATTTAAGTTACAAATCAATAATCATCAGACACTTGGTGTTATAAAGCTCAAGAAAGTATTGTGGACCTGCTTTATGTTAAGCAAATATACAAAAACTATCATCAGTAAAGAAAAATGTCTGGTCATGATTTAAATATTGTTTTTATAGATTTAGTAAAGGCATTTGACCTAGTTAATTGAAAGAGTTTGTAAAAATGTTTAAAATTAACTAACTGAATCATCATCATCATCAACTATTATCAATCCACTGCAGAATGAAGGTCTCTTCAAGTTCAATTTATCTTCTCTGATTTTTAGCTTCTCTTCTCCACATCACCTCTGCACACTTTATTTCATCCATCCATCTCACATGTGGTCTCTTTCTGGGTCTTTTACAATCTCTTGGAATCCCATTTAAGATTTAAATTGTCCATCTATTATCAACTCTTTTAGCAATATGTCCAGCCCAACTCCACTTCAGTCTTTTAATTTTTTCAATGAGGTCAGTAACACCTGTTTGTTCTCTTACCCATATATTGTGTTTTCAATTTCTTCTTACTCCCAACATGCATTTATCCATACTTCTTTGAATGGTCTGAAGTCTCCGTATTGCTCTTCTATTAAGTGTCAAAGTCTCAGATCCATAAGTAAGAACTGGTAAAACACTTTTATTAAAAACCTTCCTTCTCAAACACATAGGCTTATTTCCTTTTAGTAACAAGTTATTTCTACCAAAAGCACTCCAACCAAGTTTAATTCTATGATTAATTTCATCCATTATGTTTCCATATGTATTAATAATGTGACCAAAGTATTTGTAGTTGTTAACTTCTAATTTATCATAATCAATCTTTATTTTCATATTTTTAGAAAATCCATTAAACATTACTTTAGTCTTTTTAACATTTATCTTTAGTCCTACTTTCCTACTTTCATCTGATAACTCCTGCAACATTTCCTGCAGAACTAAACCATTATTTTCAAAAAACAACTACATCATCTTTAAAATCTAAATGACTTAAATAATCTCCTTTTACTCTCACTTCTTTAGCTTCCCATTTTAATGCACAAAATACTTCTTGCAGCACTTCTGAAAAAAGTTTTGGAGATATGGAATCACCCTGTCTTACACCCTTCTTAATGTTGACTTTCCTAATATCATTATGTAACTAATTGACTACCAAAGTATTATTCACAATTTTTTCCATGCCCAACATGGTTTTGCATAGTGGTATAATGGCAGATTCTAGAACTCAAAGTTCATAAATTGCAAAAACAATTTTGTCATCTTTATTGTTCAAACTTTTTGTAAACTCTTCTTCTTCTTCTTCTTCTTCTTCTTCTTCTTCTTCTTCTTCTTCTTCTTCTTCTTCTTCTTCTTCTTCTTCTTCTTCTTCTTCTTCTTCTTCTTCTTCTTCTTCTTCTTCTTCTTCTTCTTCTTCTTCTTCTTCTTCTTCTTCTTCTTCTTCTTCTTCTTCTTCTTCTTCTTCTTCTTCTTCTTCTTCTTCTTCTTCTTCTTCTTCTTCTTCTTCTTCTTCTTCTTCTTCTTCTTCTTCTTCTTCTTCTTCTTCTTCTTCTTCTTCTTCTTCTTCTTCTTCTTCTTCTTCTTCTTCTTCTTCTTCTTCTTCTTCTTCTTCTTCTTCTTCTTCTTCTTCTTCTTCTTCTTCTTCTTCTTCTTCTTCTTCTTCTTCTTCTTCTTCTTCTTCTTCTTCTTCTTCTTCTTCTTCTTCTTCTTCTTCTTCTTCTTCTTCTTCTTCTTCTTCTTCTTCTTCTTCTTCTTCTTCTTCTTCTTCTTCTTCTTCTTCTTCTTCTTCTTCTTCTTCTTCTTCTTCTTCTTCTTCTTCTTCTTCTTCTTCTTCTTCTTCTTCTTCTTCTTCTTCTTCTTCTTCTTCTTCTTCTTCTTCTTCTTCTTCTTCTTCTTCTTCTTCTTTTCTTCTTCTTCTTCTTCTTCTTCTTCTTCTTCTTCTTCTTCTTCTTCTTCTTCTTCTTCTTCTTCTTCTTCTTCTTCTTCTTCTTCTTCTTCTTCTCTTCTTCTTCTTCTTCTTCTTCTTCTTCTTCTTCTTCTTTTCTTTCTTCTTCTTCTTATTATTATTATTATTATTATTATTATTATTATTATTATTATTATTATTATTATTTGTTGTTGTTGTTGTTGTTGTTGTTGTTGTTGCATGATTGTGTGAGAGGAAATAATATTACTGAGAGTGAAAACTATGAGGTATTTAAGCTATAAACTGATGTTAAATATATGCTATTTTCCTAGTTTCAATTTTGTTTTCCATTTTTGTGATAATAGTTTTTGAAATAATTTATAAGCTGGCTTATAAAGTAAGTATAATTGTTTAATGTTTTTATATAAAATAGTGGAATATATAAATTCTTAAAAGAATATGTTGCCAAAAATGTTTCTAATGCTGGCTAAGAAAAGGTTTATTCTCTATCTTTATTTATTACAGTACATGAGCACATTTTCGGCTGGAAAATCTGCCTTTTTCAGCCAAAAACATGCCCAGCTACTTCAATAAATAAAGATGCAGAATAAACCTTTTCTTAGCCAATGTTAGAAACAGTTTTGGAAACTAATTACAAACAAGATAAGAAAAAGGATAACAGCTTCAAATATTGCATAAAGAGAATATGGTACAAAATTATTATTATGATAACTGAGTTCTTAAATGATGTATTATGTAGTAAAATAATCATTTAAAACGTATTTACACCCTTAATAATATCTGCTATTATTTTTTATTTTGCACCAGCAATATTAGTATACCTTCATTCTTTGAGATTTGTGATAATTGGATATCAATTTATTAGTTACATGTCTCACAATTAATTACAGTACTGTGTGAGAAACAACTAGTATTATGGAACATAAAAAAATACATAGTGAGGATAGAGTGCACATGTGATAAGTATGGTGCTATGCTTTTAAAATTATAATGGGCACTCATAATAAATTTAAATTATAATCATTGCACTACTGGTGGGTCGATGAGTAGGGGAATTGTATAAAAAGTTAAGTACCAATCATTTTCATTATCAACGACATATGATGGAGATATCATCAAAGTTAGTATTTAGATATATCTTTCATATATAAATTATTATCGATAAACTAGAGGTAATTGATATTAATTTTGTGTTTCACACTCTTCAGGTTAATCAATCATTATTTGTCTTTGCAATGTATTATTTTTTATCTAACTACCCACATTATGTTACATTATATATGAAGTTTACATGTAATTAAATCTGGAGAGGTGTTGTCCCCAATTATCCTGCATAATATAGCTACAACTACCCATGTTCCATTAAAAAATTGATAATATGCATTTCAAAAATAATGTCCATTATTAGCTGTCTTAGAAATGCCATAATTGATGAAAAATATGTTTTGTTACAATACTATCCTGCCAATTGGTTTATTGTGTAAATAAATATTTAGACGACTGTCATTTTCTAGAAATTAACTATTCAAATATTACTATACATATCAGCAAACAATGTTTAATTATTCTTAAAATGCATGTATAACAGATAGTGATTTGTCAATTTTTTATATAGTATGGCAACCACAATAGATGTATAACACATGATGATCGGTTAAATTTATATACATGTAATTGTTTATATATATATATAATATTTAAAGACATGGATATTGTCTATACTAAACTTAATGTAATTATAAGGGACTTGAACTCAGATTTTCAATCCCCCTACAGCTATTCATAGCATCTTTTACAACTGATGCACATGACTACATACATGTGAAAAAGGATAAATGATCTTCGATATATATATTTCATGCTGAACCAGCATTCATCAATTGGTCCAGTTCACCATCTCTCCCAAATGAATATACATATCAATGCTCAGTTTATATTAAGATAGCAAATCTTTCAATATTCTCCACCCTCCAAATCTTCAGCCATCGATATGTTTGAAAATCTGAGGATGGAATGCTGAAAGCCCTTGTATGCCAATATTAGTATCTTACCCTTGTTGACTTTAAGTCACTCTGATCCCTCACATATAGGATCTTAATATGTCCATTTAAATATACAGAAGAGGGGTAGGCAGAATACAGGCTGGATATGTAATATTTAAATACATGTGTATTAAGATTCTCTATATGTGAGGGATCAGAGTAACTTAAAGTCAACATAAATATGACAATAATATTGGCATCAACAAAGGCGTTGAGTGTTCCATCCTCAGATTTTCAATGATATGGATGGCTGAAAAGTTGAAGGGTGGAGAAGATTGAAGCTTGTCCATTAAAGTTAGAAGATTTGCTATCTTAATATAAGCTGAGCACTGATTGTATATATGTTTGGGAGATGGTGATCTGGACCACATGATGAGTGCTGGTTCAACACAAAATACATATATTGGAGATCATTTATCTTTTTCACATATCATATGTATCAATTGTATAAGATGGTGTGGATAGGTGTGAGGGAGCTTGAAAGTCTGAATTATATATATATAGTTTACTAAAAACGGGGAAAAAATTAAAATTGTAAAAAATTATCAGTGGAAGTAAGTAAATCTTTACCTTTAGAGTAATCTATACCCCCATACAACAAATCAAGGCAATTATTAATCATTTAATAGTCAACAGAACAAAGAAGGCAAGCATTGGTGGGCCGGAAGTTAGCACAGCTGTCTTACAAGCAGTTGTCCCAGATTGGAGGGTTCGCTTCCCGGCCGATGCTATGACACATGGAAAAAAAAAAATAGAACAAAGAATAAATTGAATTTTGAATTAGTCTATTAAAAAAAATCCAATAATGAGATGTTTCAAAATACAGTCCAACTGGAGAATTTCATACAATAATTAGATTTATAGCTAACCCAAACTATCTTGTTGGTTGCTTAAAATGTGTAGTAATGAGATGTTTCAAATTTAGCTTACGTCAGTATATAATTTTGTCACATTCAATTGTTTGGCTATTAAAAAGTTTGTATTTACGTCACTGTAATCTATGCATATATATAAAATCAAAACTGAGTTCAAAATTTTAATTATCACCTATGATATTTTTCTTACAATTATAAATTAAAAAATTAATTAGTAAATTATTTTTATAGTAATAAAGGTTAAACTCTTAAGACGATTTACTCTTAATTAAATTCGATAATTTAATAATTATATAAAAATCAAGCAAAATATTAAAATAAATTAATATAAAGTTAATTAAGGGAACTTATTAAATTTAAATCATTAGAAAAACACTATTTACTTATAACAATTAAAAATTACAATCAATCATTGATTTATTTTATATATTAGATATATTTAAAACTTTTAATTCACATATATGAATAAAAACAACTGAAGAAGGTCAACGATTCATGATGCATTTCATGCTGAACCGGCACTCTTCAGTTGGCTCAGGTCACAATCTCTTACATATCTTCATCATTTGTTCAGTATCTAACAATAACTTTCAATTCATATGTTGGACGAATGTGTGTGGAGGCATTATATATGGAATAAAAGATGAAATGATTTATTATTCAGATTTCTGTTAAATTGAAAACATACATTATTTTTAACTAGGATTTAAAATATATATCATGATGAGAAATTATATAACAATCTCTAGTTTTAATAATGATTAGTAATAATCATTAATTTATTTATCTGAAGATGATGGTGTCAAAGATGTGAATATAGAAAGTTTCACACTTATAAATCAAATTGTAATAATTTGATATTAATAAACACAACAAATAATGAAGGCATTTAGCCAAATAAACTGTGCTATATTAGCAAGAAGAGCATCTTGGAATCATTTATCTTTTTCATATATTTTTATTTACACATGTCAAGATTGCATGATAAAGTGGACATTTTAAGTATATCTAGAAGAAAGCACTACATATGGAAAAAGAGAACGGATGCTGGATTAATGGCACCATATATTTAATTAAAAGGCAGATGAGGATTAAAATTTATACCTGGGTTAGGGATAATCTTTAGTTTAATAAATGATTAATAATAATCATTACTGCATTTATCTGAAATAGATAAGGTCAATTTTACAGGTGTAGGAAATTTATCACTAATTATTAATGTATTTATCTAAAGTGGATAATATCAAAGTTGTGGGAACAGGAAATTTTCTACTTGTAAATCACACATACATCAGTACATGTAAAATAGTTATTTTATCTACTCACCAAGACCAATCTAATTTAAGCATACAATTATTGTTCAGTAAAGTAATATCTCACTATAATTAGTTAGAAGATAAAAAAAATGTAAAAAATAAAACATAATTGCTTACTATCTGGTGAGTATTATTCTTTTCTTTCTTTAAAGAATGAATGTGAAGCTCTTTGTTCTGTAATGACTATTTATTAAAGACAGTATATATATATTGTAATGGTCACTCAATCCATCTCTGATCACAGAGGGCGCCACCAGATAACTACATATATGGGATAAAAGAATAGATTTATTAATAAAGAATAGGGAGTTAGAGAGATGGAGAAATAGTATGGAGAATAAAAAGAGTTTAAATATATATAGAAATAAACAGAATATTAGGTGTGAGCTAATATATGATAATAGTAAGGAAAGTAGTTTATTATTTAAGGCTCGAACGGGATCTTTAGCTACTAGAGAATATACATGTAAATGGGAAAAAATGGGTGATTTATTTTGTAAATTATGTAAGGAAGGAATAGAAAATATTAGGCATTTGTTAATTGAATGTAAATGCTTGAAAACAGAAAGGGTACATATAATGATGTTATGGAAGAATAAATATGAAAAAAGTGATTATACAGAAAGTGAATTATTGGTTTTTATGCTGGGTTTGGGAAAAGATAAAGGGGATTTAGATATACCGGTTATAGAGTTGATAAAGATTATGTTGTGGAAATGGGATGGAGCAGAATATGGGAAAATTTAGAGTGGGGAATGGAAAATAAAGTGGCTAACAGGTTTATCTGGGCATAATTGCTGAGATATTCTTGACTTCGTTTAAGGAGAAGCCATAATACATCACATCACATCACATCATCACATGGAAAATTTATTTACTGTGATCAAAATGGATGAGGATGATGGTTTGTTCCAACTAGATTCAGGGAGAAACAAGAGATCTTAAATATTGTTTAGACAATTGGGAAATAAAAGTACAAAGACAAGCATCAGCCAAATTAAGTTTAAACACATTTTAAAATTTTATTTAAGAGAGATATAAATTATAAAATAAAAGTTTATAACACAACAAATAGGATTATCTCAGGCGTGTACCAGAAAGAATAAAATTCAATGCTCTGGTAGACAGACTAATTTTCTAATAGTGTATTAGAAAGGAAGGGAACAAATTTTTCTCAACTGAGAATTCACCAAAACATTGGTTTCTCCATTCAGAGATATGAAAACAATACATTCTTGAAATAAATCAATGAAACCAATGCCGGCGAGCACTTCTTGGCCCAGAAAATGCGTCAGGACCAGGAACGTCATATTGCCAGTAGAAGCTGCATCTTATACTATGTTTAAACCAAAGATGATTGATTTACCCCAAGAACAAATGAAAAATATGCTCACTATGTCTGAATATAAATTAGATAAATGGGAGGAAATTTACATCTACACTTTAATGAAATAACAAACTTAGAAAATACTCCGACATAAATGATTTCAAATTAATAAAATCTTAAATCTAGGATGAAAGGAAAACATACATTTAAAACTGGCAAATATCCCAACCAAATGATTGGACAAAACTAATCTGAGAATAATAATTAGAGGTCTCAGTGGGAGACAAGTAAATAATTAGAAAATCAGTTAGCTCTGCCCAAGCTTTCAAGAAAGTGAATTACAAATAAACTTATAAACAAAGACAAAATAAATCTAGCAAGCAAATATAAATGCTGACCTAGATTTTTTTATAAGTTAGTTTATCAGAGAGTACATATGAGCAAAAAATATTAAAACATTAAATGCTTTAGCACAGGGGTGAGCAAATAGTGGCCCGAGGGCCACATGTGGCCCACTAAGAGTTTTTATGCGGCCCTCCAAGACAATCAGAAAATTTCTGCCTTGAACTGAGATTTCCTTCCCGTGCGCGACTGAAGATTCATTTTGTATTTTCCACTAGGATGGCCACATCAATACACATGTGCAGTGTAGATATGATGTGCAGTGCTTTTCCAGTTGATTTGGTTAATTTTAATTTTGTCTTTGCATTAGCATATATATACATTTCCAACTTTAGTAAAACCATCAACCCTCCAAAAAAATGTAAAATCGATGATGAATGTCATGTGTTTAATGAAGAATGAACAAACAAATATTTCTTTGGTAATACATGGAATAAAGCAGCATGTTTATTGTGTCATGAAAAAAAGGTGCAGCCCTCCACTAACCTTCGCTTCCACAAAGTGGCCCCCGATGCGGCCCTCCGCCAACTTCTGTGGCCCCCGAGCCAAAACAATTGCCCATCCCTGCTTTAGCAGAAAGGTTTCTTTCACTATAATTTATAAAAGGGAATTAATATTATCTTCCTGCTGGTGACTTATAAAAGAACAACAATCCTAGTTTCCTGATTCAGAGATGTATGAAAATATATGGTCTTGCAGGAAATTGATGAAACAGCACCAGTGAGCATTTCTTGCCCCAGAATAATGCATCGAGACAAGTATGTCACATGTCAGTAGGACAGCCCTCCAATATATTACTTTTAAGCCCTCCAATATATTACCTTTAAAACAATTTGGGGTCAATTTATGTGCAAGACAAACAAAAAATATGATTACATAATCTAGAAAATAAGAAAAGAAATCTCTAACTACAGAAAATCAGAATAATAAACATGATAAACCATCAGCCAAAATATTTTGTGGTTTGCAAAAAGCGCAAACACAGTAATTTAAATCAATAAGTGGATAATAAAATAAATACAGGTGAGCTAATTTAAAATTACATAAGACTGCTAAAGCATTTATAAAAAGTTAGGCATATAATTAGAAATATGTTAAACATATAAAAATACAAACTCACTAGACACTCTCTGATAAATAAAATTGAAAGCAGACTTGGAATCTTAAAACTAAGATTCCAAGACACAACAAAATACAATGAAAAACAAATACAGTTAGTAAACAAGATGTTAAATAATTATTAAGGCTACAGAATTATTTCGGATTGAGCAGAGATACCCTGGCAAGAATAAGAAAAATATTTACCTTATGGTAAAGCAAAGTTCACGTATTTTCAAGAAGTGCTCACTTTTATTTATGTTCATATTTTAGGTGTTTTGACAGCAGCAAGCGTAGAGGCATATAGGGATCCAGTTCATCCTAGGCATTCATGGCATGACTGAAGGAGAGTTGGAAGTCAGGAATTCATCCTTTGGTTAAGTTAGCATGGCATATTGATGATGACAAAATGTAGAGTAGTATATTTTGACATCCTGTAAAGCAACAAAGTCTTTTAACAATTGCAAGTTTTTAAAAGAGAATTAAATGTCTGAACTGCTACCAAAACACTATGAATCTCAGCAGGCTATAATCAAAGTGTGTAAAAGAATACTGAATCTCACTTTGAAGCAGTGTGTTATCCAAGAATAAAAAGCTATTGTCCCCTGAATTTGCAGGGTTATTTATACCACACTACATATCCCGCGAAAACTTTTCCTGTTGTCGAATTCTATGCCTTAGGGCAGGGCAAATCTCAATCTCCCACTCAATCTAATGAGGAATCCTAACCAGGGATTATTTTAAACAGAAACAACAATACAAAATTAAATCTCCACTTTTAGAATGAACTTAGAAATGATTAAAATAAAAATGACAGGAATGTAATTAACAAGCTTGCTTGTTTTTAATCAAATTGATTAAAAATAAGTGGTGAAAGAAAACTATTTTAAAATCAATTCTATAAAAAAAATTAAAATGACCTATTTTAAATATAAATGAGTGTGTTTTAATACATGTACTTTTTTTAAATAATTAAAAAAATTTTTAACATTAGAAATTTAACGAAAATTAAAAGTTTTTTAATTTTAGGTAATAAAACCATTGAATCGGATATCAATCCGGTTCAATATATATATATGAAGGCAAAAGTTATCTCTATTTACATGGATAAAATCACCTTATTTTTGTTCTTTATTTTATTAGAATAACAATCCATGCAAAATATTTAATTCAATATGTATATATTAAAAGTCAGTAAATTCCAAATGTACATATTATGTTAAATATTTGCATGTTAGACTTGTAAATAATGACCTTTATGATTAATCTATTATTTAGATAAAACGTGAATTACTCTTACCTATTTCCAGGTTCTTAAATAGATAATGTATAAATCACTGATATTTTATTGTAAGTTCTATTAATTTTAACAACTACATAAGTAAATAAAGGCTATTAAATATGTAATGCTAAAAAAATATCATAATATTTTAAGAATTATAAATTCCAAATATGCATAAAACAAATAAGCAATCATAGTACATCTCATCTTGCCTTCAAATAATAGACTAGTCCAGATTCCATCTTATCTTGATCATATTGAACATTTACCACCATGGACCAATGTATATACAATGGATCAATAGGTGATGGTACTCTCTGAATTCAATTGCTGTCATTATGCTTCAGGATTTGAACTGTAAACAGTCAATTCATTTGGAGGTAAAGTCAGACAATAATTGTCAAAGCCAAGCAGTAGAGTACACATTATCGACAATATGGTTAACACAGTGAGGCAAGTCCATGTTCAAGATTGGAAGCTGCTAGAACCTAAATCAGATATAAGATATGATCATAGTCCAGCTGGAAGTGTCATTATGCTTACTCATGGGATAGGATCCCATGATACAATTAGTAATGGTGGATTATCTTATAAGGGCACCTGAAGTTCCTTCTTTCCATTGTTGAACAGGGACCAAAAGCTATACCTCGCCAATGGTAGCAGCCAGAAGTATGACATTATTAATGTAAATACACAATTGCATATTCATTTTCTATTAATAAATATTTATTATAAATATTTATGTGAGTTGTATTTATATACATATCATAGTCAGCAATAAAACCCTAATAAATTGTATTCATTGATTTAGACATTCAGCCTTAAACTTCCTCAGAGAATTTTTCGGTTGTCTTGGGATTTTTTTTCTTGATGTCCATTTTAATTGCTGTAAATAATCCAAAATGGATAGTATCAAAGGAGTGACAGCAAAACTTGTAAATCAAATTGTTATAATTTGCAAGTAGTTTTTTAATGTTTTTTGGCTTATTTTATATATGCAGCAGAATAAATTACAAATAAAATATTTTTAATCATTAATATTTCTTTAATGTAATTTTGGAATATATCACCCTCACGCAAAGAACTGTTTCTATCGACCTTTGTTACCTTGTGGAGGAGTGTAATCAAAAGCATATGACCAAAAACATATGAAAAAGATGTATTATCTCCAAGATGCACATTTCATGCTGAATCAGCACACATCAGTTGGGCCAGATCACAATCTCTTATACATATGTTTATCATTGTTCAGAATATATAGATAGCCAATTACCACAGTTAAATTGGTGAATTCTGGTTCAACATAAAATGGCATCTTGGGGTTCATACATCTTTTTCACATCTTTAGTCAAATGTTTACGATCACACCTCTCCACAAAGTGTTAGAGCATATGGAAACCAGTCTCTACCTTGTGTGAGAGTTGTTTAGTGAAAATCACACTACAGAAATATTTTTCATTATTGGATAATCTCTAGTTTAATGAATGACTAATAAAAATTATTAATATACTTTCATTAAGTAATTTGTGGCTAAGTTGTGAAAGGAGCACATTTGACACATATCAAATAAACTGTAATAATTTATTATTTATGTATAATCATTGATAAAGTTATGTATAAGAGATTGTGGTCTGGGCCAACTGATGAGTGCTAGTTCAGCATGAAATGCGTATCTTGGGAATCATACAACTATCTCACATGCCTGTGATCATATATTTATGATTACACTCCTCCACAACGTGTTAAAGTGGATAGAAACCAGTTCATACCTCATGTAATAGTGGTGTAGTAATGAAAATTACCCTACAGAAATATTATTCATTAAGTGAATAATCTCTATTCTAATGATTGATCAATAAAAATTATTAAAATTACAAAATATACAAACAGACAAACTATTTGCATTTTTCTGATGTCTAATGAATAAAATGATCATTGTTTAATGATGAGTTCTTTTACTCATGATAAAAAAACACTTAGGTATTTAATAAATTATCTTATTGGCAGAAATAGATATTTTGCTTTACAAAGCCAAGAACGATTCTCTTTGTTAAATTTTTTATTTATTTTGATTGGAAATTCGCTAAAAAAAAATTAAAAAGTATTCAAGAAAATAAAATATAATTTTTTGTATTATGTCTATTTATTTTGCTTACTCAAAATAAAGTTAAAATAAAATTACACAAATTAAAAACTTACAAATAGTTACTTATTTATGATTAGTTATAAATTATAAATATGATTTTGGGCAATTTTTGCATTGCACTATTTGCATTTAACAAGGCCATGCACCTGTGTAAACTATACTTTGTGAAAATAAAAATAAAAGAATTTTATTAATAGTCAATAAAAAATAAAAAATAGATTCATATATCACATGACCCAATATTTTAAGCTTGTAAATATAAACAAAGAACTTTACTAATTGCTCAACAAGCTTTGTGATAAATGCTTAGCAAGAGAAAGCATTTAAAATATCTCTTATCAGAAACCACAAACAACTCCCAGACAAATGGTTTCATGCTTTGGCACTCCTCAATGAAATGCTAGGGTAGTTTCAGACACTAGACGTAAAAATACACTTGCTACATGTAAATACATTTTCTTTTTTTCCTGCCAAAATTCTGTAATTTGAAAGTCCTATCATGTTGAAGTAATACAATTATAGAAGCCCTGGTGTGAGGAGGTAGATTTTTCAGCTACATACAACGTGTATTCACAATGTTCTGGCCATGTTATTGTGAAATTAGCATGGATCAAGAATGCTCACAACAATCTGTCATTCTGAGAACTTAAGATTCTTGGGTCACAGCTCAACCTATTACTATTGATACTTGAATGTCACATGACTTTCTAAAAAATTAACTGTTGAGTTCTTATTTCTTTTATTGTGTTTATTTTTTGAATTTATTTTCAACATGTATATGTATTAATTTATCCCAAATTTGGTGAATTTTCACTTATGTCAAATAATAAAATTTGGTAATCACGGGAATGAGTACTCCTTTGTAATTTTGTTTTACCTGAAAAAGATGGCCAATTACAAATTGCAGGTTATTGCTATCCAACTTATATATATATAACTTACTGTATGAAATGTTTAAAACAGCTTAAGTATTAATAAACATGGTAAAAAATGAGAGTTCCTAACTGGAACATAAATCCACTAACAACTTTATTAAGTCATTTAGTTCAATTACTCTATCTATAGATTAGATAGTATTAATTATGTGATTCACGATCTGTGTTTAACCACACCTACATGTTTTAAAGACAGTTAAATTCCATTTAGGAAGTCATTGAGAGTAATAATCATGGGTAATCCTGAATTTCTTGTAAGTCTCTAGAAATGTCCAGAAAAGTCCTAATCCACATAATTTTATTGTTAAATCTAGAAATTTGCTTGAATTTATATAAATATAAGATATGAACATTTATATAATAATCGAAGAACTTCTTAGTTAAAAACTACTGAACGTATAATATTCCTCTATGTAAAAAAAAAAAAGGATTGAAATAACATAGCCATAAGGTACTCTGATCAAAAACTACACCACGAACCTTAATTATTTCTTTTTTGTGTGTATGTCAAAGCGTCGGCCGGGAAGCGAACCCCGGGACAACTGCTTGTAAGGCAGCTGTGCTAACCACTTGGCCACTAACGCTTGACTTTTTATTTTTTGACATTTTTATTTACACAAATACACAATATTATCTGTTTCGTAAAATTATAATAACCAAATATAAAAAAGACATATTAAAAAAAAATCATTTAAAAAAGATTTTGAAGATCATAATAATTTAATGAAAAATAAGAGAGCGAGAGGAGAGTTAATTTAAAAAGCAATAAATAGAAATACCGTTTTTTTTTTATCCAATATATGAACTTAAAAAATGATTTAAAAAATCATTTATAAACTTCGTAATTATTTGAAACTTTATTATGTATTTTTATTATTATTTAGTGTAAAAAAAAAAAAGATTATCAATTGTAATCGACTGTTTAAAAATCTCTGAAATTTTAAAATCAAAGTTAATTAAAATGAACGATTTATATCATGCTAGATTTCATTTATAAAACTTTCATCCATGAAAATTGGTAAAAGCTGATAAAATATCGAAAAGAGAAAATATAAAATGAATTTGCATAAAATAAAAAATAATCAAAGATAAAAATAAAAGATAATTTTAAAAAGTTTATCTCTGGGCGATTATTAGAAGAGATCGAAATAGTATTAATTATAAAAATATTAAAGCCTAAAGGAAAAATGAGAAAGATAGAAATACAATTTTAGCAGTATATATACTATATTAACAATATATATGTATATATTAAGCTAGATGAGTCATGTAATATATCTTTTAGTAATAACCGAAGCTTATTATATACCTGCATCAATATATGTAATATATAGGGTATATGGCTGCGGAAAGGAGTTTGCTATTAACTGAAAGGAGACCCTTTGATTCCTTTTGGAGGCCTTAAAGGAACCGATCAGGGCAAATTACTAATGTCCACTCCATACGTTCTTGTCGTTGCAGCTGTTATTACTATGTGTTTATTCATATAGTATACGAACATGGACGGGCTGCTCACCAACCCGCATTAGCCAGCGTGGTGAGTTTATTGGTTTTTGACCTCTGAGTTTACGATCAAGAAACACCATGGTCTTTCTTCTCAATGCCTGATAAGGCAGAATGAATGTTTGTGTAAATGATAAATATTTTTCCAATACATATATACAATTATGACAGACAAAAATAAAGTGTGGCCCTTATTCCCAGGAGGCTGTAAAGTCACCAACCAAGGCAGCGGTTGGTGGCCGAAGGCGGAGGGTGCTAAGAATCCCATGATTGCAGACCCAGGCTGCCATTTGATGATGACTTTTTATTTAGGTACTTACAACTGCAGATCACTTGCAAGTGAAGGAAGATTGCAAGAATTAGAAGAACTCTCTTATATTAAATGGGATATTATTGGACTTTGTGAAGTTAGAAGAAAAGGTGAAGAGACAATTGATTTAAAAAGTGGACATATATTCTATTATAAAGGCACAAATATTGGAAATACAAGTGGAGTAGGATTCATTATAAATAAAAAGTGGAAAAACAATATTGTGGAGATTGATGGTGTATCAGACAGAGTGGCAAGATTAGTTATACAACTTAATAGCAGATACCAAATGCAGATATTTCAGGTTTATGCCCCAACAAGTTCTCATAGTGATGAAGTAGTAGAAGATTTTTATATGGATGTACAAAGGGCTTTTGATCAGAGTAAACAACATTTTAAAATTGTTATGGGAGACTTTAATGCTAGAATTGGTAAACAAATGAAAGATGAAAGTGCTGTAGGTAATTTTGGTTATGGTAATAGAAATGAGAGAGGACATAGACTTGTGGAGTTTGCAGAAAAAGAAACACTTTATATTATGAATTCTTTTTTTGAGAAAAATGTTAAAAGGAAATGGACATGGAAGCATCCAAATGAAGGTACAGCAGAATTGGATTATATTTTGACTAACAGGAAATACATATTTCAAGATTGTAATGTTCTTAATAGATTTAACACAGGAAGTAATCACCGATTAGTAAGGTGCAAGATATGTGTTAATGTAAAACTAGAAAGACAAAAATTGTTAAGAAAAACAATATTTACAGTTGATATTCCTAATCTTCAGAAACATTCTAATGAATTTAAATTAGAACTTACAAATCGGTTTCAAGTATTAGTAGATTTTGAACATGATTCAGATTTGAATGAAATTAATATGAAAATAACGGATACACTTTTAAAAACTGCAACAAAGATAGCTGTTAGAAAAAAAGCAGCAATTGACCAATAAAATTTCTACTGAGACTAGAGAATTTATGAAGAAAAGGAGAAATATGAAGATATACAAAAATGATGCACTAAAAAGAATTGAATATCTCGAATTTTGTAAAATGGTGCGGAAAAGAGTTGAAAATGATATAAGGAAGTATAACTGTGAACTAGCAAGAAAAGCTGTAGAAGAAAATAAAAGTCTTAAGAATGTAAAACAACATTTTGGTATTGTAGGAAATTTATATCTGCAATAAGGAAAAAAGATGGAATTATTACTAAAAAGAGAGATGACATCATGAAATTGGTAGAAAATTTTTATCAAGAATTATATAGTAATAAAAAACAAGTGCCTCCTATATCTATTACATCTTCCGAATTGCCCAGAATTTTAAGAAGTGAGAAATGCAATTAAATGTATGAAGAAAGGAAAGGCTTCAGGTAATGATAGAATTATAATTGATATATTAAAAGAAGCAGGTGAAGAAACAAATTTTTTTTAGCAAAGTTATATACCAAATGTCTAAATGATAAAGATGTACCGAATGATTGGAAGAATGCAGTAATAATATTAATATTTAAAAAAGGTGATAAAGAAGATATTAGAAATTACAGACCTATCAGCCTTTTATCAGTTTTATATAAAATTTTTATCAAGATAATTACAACTCGTCTACAGAGAACACTGGATTTCCACCAACCAAGAGAACAAGCTGGATTTAAAAGTGGTTTTAGTACAATAGATCATATTCAGGTATTGAGAGAAGTTATAGAAAGGACAAATGAATATGAGTTGTCATTATGTTTTGGATTTGTAGATTATGAAAAGGCATTTGATTCTATAAACATTTCTTCAGTGATTAAAGCATTGGATCATCAAGGTATAGATCCAGGATATTGTTATATTTTAAAGAATATTTATAAAAATGCAACAGCAACAATTAGATTACATAATGATACTGGGAAAGTCAACATTGAGAAAGGTGTAAGACAAGGTGACTCCATATCTCCAAACTTTTTACAGCAGTGCTGCAAGAAGTATTTTGTGGATTAAAATGGTAAACTAAAGGAGTGAAAGTAAATGGAGATTATTTAAGTCATTCGCAGATGATGTAGTTGTTTTTGCAAATAATGCTTCAGAGCTGCAGGAAATGTTGCAGGAGTTATCAGATGAAAGTAGGAAAGTAGGACTAAAGATAAATGTTAAAAAGACTAAAGTAATGTTTAATCGATTTGTCAAAATATGAAAATAAAGATTGATTATGATGAATTAGAAGAAGTTAACAGTTACAAATACCTTGGTCAGATTATTAATACAGATGAAAACATAATGGAGGAAATTAATCATAGAATTAAACTTGGTTGGAGTGCTTTTGGTAGAAATAACTTGGTACTAAAAGGAAATATGCCTATGTGTTTGAAAAGGAAAGTTTTTAACAAATGTGTTTTACCAGTTCTTACTTATGGATCTGAGACTTGGACACTCAATAGAAGAGCAATACATAGACTTCAGACCACTCAAAGAAGTATGGAGAGGTATATGTTGGGAGTAACAAGAAGAGATCGAAAACGCAGTGTATGGGTAAGAGAACAAACAGGTGTTACTGACCTCATTGAAAAAAATTAAAAGATTGAAGTGGAGTTGGGCTGGACATATTGCTAGAAGAGATGATAATAGATGGACAATTGAAATTTTAAACTGGATTCCAAGAGATTGTAAAAGACCCAGAAAGAGACCATGTGTGAGATGGATGGATGAAATAAGAATGTGTGCAGTGGTGATGTGGAGAAGAGAAGCTAAAGATCAGAGAAGATGGATTAAACTTGGAGAGACCTTCATCCTGCAGTGGATTGATAATGGTTGATAATGATGATGATGATAGGGTATAAGAGTACAGACTTTCACACGACCCACAACTCTCCACTCTATCTCATAACACTGATACTTATATATTACATATATATTACATATATTGATACAGGTATATAATAAGCCTGTATTTCGATTATTACATAGTAGAGATGTCTGTCCATTCCTTGTATATGTATTAAATGGATTATGTCCTGCACATGAGGAGTCAGATTGACTTTAGGTCAACATGGGTGTGACGAGAATCTCGGTGTCAGGGTGGCCTTTGAGCGTTCCATCATCAGATTTTCAATTGGATGGTTGGTTGAAGAGTGTGGAGTGGATTGAAGCCTGTTCATCAAAGTATGAAGATTGGCTCTCTTGATATTTATCTGAACACTTATTGCATATATGTGTAGAGATGATAAGCTGGACCAACTGATGATTGCTGGTTTATCATGAAATACTTATATTGGTGATTATTAATCTTTTCGACATATATATGTTCAAGTGTATCAGTGTTATGAGATAGAGTGGAGAGTTGTGCGTCGTGTGAAAGTCTGTGCTCATATAGTTCAGACAGCTCCTATTGTTATATTCTGCATCACATGATTTATGTTTACCCATTTAGTTTTAATTGGTTGTAGTTTTAATTATGTCATAACTAAAATATTTATTTAGATTATTACATAGAAATTATTTATATTTAATGTTTACATCTGCAAGTTTCTTCATATCTTTAATTTAGTAAATGATATATAGTTGGGCCAATAAAAGTAAAAAAAATTGCAGTATTGATAATAATATACATGTTTCTAGAATTGCAATTCTTTATTACTATTATAATACTTTATAAAACTCTTACACATATTTCATAATCTTTTTTTCTTTTTGAAGAGATAACTTTCAATCCAATACCGAGATAGTGATTTACAATTTTAAGACTTTTTTTTTTTATAGCTTTCCTTGCCAATTCGCAATTGTATTTTCATATATCATTATTTTCTCTTTTTATATCCCCTTACAAAACTCTAGATACTCATTTCTTCTTAATGAATTATTTAAAAACAAAATCATATTCTTTCTTCTCTTTATATATTCTCTACTGGTAAATTGCTAATTTTTTATCATTCGTTTAATTCTTAATAGAGTATAATAACTTAATTGATTTCAGTCAAATTTGAACATTCTTCAATATGTTTCTGAAGATTAGGAATGCCAATTACTAATTCTGTTTTCCTTAATAGTTTTCATCTTTCAAATTTTGCATTAACACATATCTCACATTTTACCAGTCAATATCACTTTCTGTAATGAATGTATAAAAACATTGGAGGGAGTTTGACAATGGTAAATGAAAAATGTAACAATATAAAAACATTATAATCTTGAATGACCTATTTTTTGCTAGTCAAAATATAATCTAATTCTGCTATACCTTTATTTGGATGATTCCATGTCCATTTCCATTTAGCATTTTTCTTGAAAAAAGAAGTCATAATATACCATTTTCCCCTGTAAACTTCACAAATCTATGGCTCTTCTCATTTCTATCATCCCAGCCAAATTTTCTTAATGGCACTTTCATCTTTTAATCGTTTTCCAAATCTAGCATTAAAATCTTCCAAGACAATTTTAAAATGTTATTTGGTTTGATAAAAGTCTTTTATACATCCATATAAAAATCCTCTACTTCTATATCAGAATAAGAACTTGGGGTATAAACTTGAATTATCTGCATTTGATACCTTCCATTAAATTGAATTACTAATCTTGCCATTCTGCCTAATACACCAACAATCTTCACAATGTTATTCTTTGACTTTTTATTTATAATGAATCCAATTCTACTTGTGCTTCTAATATTTGTGCCTTTACAGTAAAGTACCTGGTCACTTTTAAATCAATTTTCTCTTTGCCTTTTCTTCTAATTTAATAAAGTCCAACAATGTCCATTTAATATTAGATAGTTTTTTTTCCAATTTATGCAATCTTCTTTCATTTAAGAGTGGTCTTCTGTTGAAGATATTTAAATAAAATATCAAATGGTACTCAAAGTCTGATCCAGGAAAGTCTTAGCACAATCTGACTTCTACCTGCCTTGACTAGAGACTTTACAACCTCCTGTGAAGGGCTACAAATTTAATTTTGTATGCCATGATTGTAAATATTTATTTTAAGTAGTTTATTTACACAACACATTCACCCTGTCTTAAAAAAAAATTCAATTAATTAGTTCAATTAAGAATTATGAGATGACATTAAAGAAAGACTACAGTGATTTTTGATCTTATACACAGAGGTAAAATCCAATAAATTGACCATGCTATCTGATGCTACTGATATCCCATTCTTGTTTATGTACTAAATGAATAGTCATAATTATAGTAACAGCTGCAGCAATAAGAACAGATTTAGTGTTTGTTAAAAATTTACCTTGTTTAAAATCAAAGGATCACTTTTTAGATAACAGAAAGACTCTTTTCTGCAGCCATAATTCATGCATCTTATCAATTAATATGTAACAATTCTCCCACACTGCAATTTCTTATCTACAATCTCAATTATATGTGATTGTAAAGAATATTAATAAAAAAAATTAATAAAACAAATGAAATTTTAATTTTCTAGATGTTGTAAAATAACACAAACAAACAGCAAAAATAAACACTATATTCCTTTCTCATAAATATACTGTTTTTAAAAAAAAATCTAAACTCTGTTGAAAATTTAGATCATTAATTTACTGCAGGTAATTATGGCAGTAAAAATTGCTTAAAACCCACAAGACTTAACATCTTAATATTTTCATTATTGCTAGTGCTTAAAGTGTGCAAAAAATTTTAAATTATAAACATCCTCTTTAACCTTAATATTAGTAGAAATCTACACTGTCTGCAAATGCACTTTTTGCACCTTTGTTTCCATCTTTTTTCTACTTTCCAAAAAGGTAAGTTTTATTTTTCTACAATAAAAAACAAAAATTTAATGATAATTTTTGTGATCAAGTAAAGTGAATTTTTTTGTCTTTCTCTCATTTTTTTGATAGTTAATGGAAAAGTATTCGCCATAAAAAATACATTGGAAAAAATGGAAGACACCATTATGGGAGCCTGATGGCAAGTATTTATTTTACATATTTTTAAGTTATTATTTTTATATATTTTTTAATTATTATTTTATTTTTATATAATTTTTAATTATTATTTGAATTTATATTTGATAAAAAATATACGGAAAAATTATTATTGAAACTAACATAAAAAAAATAGCTCATGATTTTGTACATTTATATTGTGAATTATCTGCATCTTTTGCTATGATGTGAGGTTGGGTCCAGTATTTGAATTAGGTGATATGAGACAAAGATAAACATATTTTGCAAATATGATGACCCGATTTTGATTTTTCTATAATGTCTCATCTGCATTTTAATAATAATAAAAATATGCAATTGCTAAAAGTAAAGATTTTGACAGTATATAAACTTAGATTGATTGTACACTACTGTAATGTAAATTTCAAAGCTGCATATCAAACACAAAGAGAGATGGAAGTTTATAAAACTATTACTAAATTTATTGTCATAATAGCATGAAGCAATATGAACCCTCAAAATCTATAAAGATAGGATAAATAATACTATATCATATGGTTCTAAACTACTAACTTATGTACCTCAAGCTTAACTCTATAATGAATTTAGTATTTCATTCACTTTTTATTTTATTTTATTATTTTATTTTATATATATAGTGACTATTTTAGTAGCAATTTTTAATAAATTACAAACATTATTGAAGTTCTTTATTATAATATTCAAATTATACTAATTATTGATCAATATTAACTACTTATTATAAGGGATGTTATTAGGGATGACATATTCATTGCAAACCCCTGTATGAAAATACATTTTGAAGGGCTGCTAGGAAAAATGAAAGTTACTAATGTCTTTATTCTATGAAGTTTACAAGTGATGGATTACTTTAGGTGTTATTATATACCAATTTTTTTTGAAATTTTATATTGAATCCAACTAACCTACTAACAAAAACATAATTTTAAGTTGTATGCATGATAATGTTGAATTTATGAAATAATATGAAAATAATTATTATTAATATTAACTTTCAGTCTTTTTTTTTATTACTTTGAATATCAATGACTTTTTTTCAGCTTAATAACATTCTTTGGTGTTTTATGTTTCAAACAGTATATATTATGTCATTTTTGAGTAATACAAACCTATGATAAAATTTGTGGTTTAACATAATTTTTTAAATATTCAATATGGCTGCTTCGTCAGCTAAAAAGTTAAACCATGTAATTAACACTTTGTCTCAAGACTTCGTCTAACTTTTTATTTAAATCACACACACACACTATATATGGAATTAAATGTTTATATGGATTTTATTATATAGATATGAGTAGATAATATCCATTAAATAGAGAAACACTTTAACTTTTAGTGTTACTAAAAAATACTAAGAAATTATCAATTATTATTAATTGACAATTTCTGAGGCAAAGGAATTTTTTCTCTTAATTCCTCTTTTGCTAGAGTCCCTTTTGTTTTAAAGACTCCCAACAAAAAAGCTATGGTTTTAAGCCAATAAATATTACATGCCCACCACTTCTTATGCTTGTGTATAACTGTTTTAAAACAGGCAATACTTATAGTGAGTTTTGCCTGTTTTAAAACAGATATACACAAGCATAAGAGGTGGTGGTCATGTGATGTTTATTGGCTTAAATCCAATCTTGCCTAATAGGATAGTGGTGGCTATGGTTATTAAAGAACCAAAGACACCAAAATGTATGGATACTGAACTGAGTTCAGACCCATATGACTATATAAGCTAATGGGCTTGGATTGAAAACATTAAGGTGTTTTCAGTTTAAGACTCATAGTTTTGTAGTTAAGTGGAGATAAAAGGTGGTTGCTAGAGGGTTGCATTAGATCCTAGGATCTAGGTGCAGTGCTCTCAGATCCAAGGCTCCTCACTGATGAAGGCCACAAGCCAGAAACTAGTCTGGGGATATTGGATGAGTAGGCACTAGATGGGGATTTTATGCACAAACCTTCTGGCATCCATTGATTACTCTAGTTTGCTGTGTAGTGAGTTTGCCTGTTTTAGAATTGTCAATTAGTAATTTCTTAGTAACATCAGAAATTAAAGTGTTTATTTAGTGGATATTCTCTCCTCATCTCTATCTATTTATATATGATACAAAATAGACTTTGGATTATCATGCTCCATGAATTGGATAACAGTAATAATTATAATATAATCAATTATTATTAGGTAAATAATGATGCCAATTTCTATAATAATATAAAATAATCATCTATTAATCAATAAAGGGCTTAACACTTTCAGATACTAAATTTTATGATGGTATATAGATTTATAAAGTTAAACAAATGATTTTCTTAAAATCCCATTGGGATACCTAATTATACTAGCATGAAGTATCTATATACTAATGATTAAATAAATATAAATTATGATAGTTTAAATAAAGTTGAATGCCAATTTATATCTATTTAAATTAAATATATTAGCTTAATCAATTGATGTTTAATAAAACATTAGCTTAACTTTTAATAATTATTTATCCATTGTAATCAATAAAATATGACTGATGAAATGCTAAAATAATACAATAAATTATTAAAATATGTAGATGTTTATTCAATGTTTTGGCTGTTTAATATTTAATATGGAACTAAATTATGCAGAGACTTTTAAAGCTGATATTAAAATATAATATAATAAATAGACTATGAATAATCACAAAATTTAATTTTAATTAATAAAAATAAATTCATTAATATAATAAATGGAATATATATATAATATTCACATATAAGTATATTGTCTATACTAACAATGTAATTAGAAGAGACTTGAATTCAGACTTTCAAGTCCCTTCTAATTACATGAAGTTATTTATATTTGAATATTACATATTCAGCTTGTATTCTGCCCATCCCTCTTCCACGTATTTAAATGAACATATTAAGGTCCTATATGTGAGGAGTCAGAATGATATAATGCCAACATGGGTATGACAGTAATATTGACATCAACAAGGGTTTTGAGTGTTCCATCATTGAATTTTAATGATATGGATGGCTGAAGAGTTGGAAGGTGGAGAAGATTGAAGCTTGGTTATTAAAGTTTGAAGATTTGCTATCTTGATATAAACTGAGCACTGATTATATATATGTGTGGAGGAAGGTGATCTGAAATAATTGATGAATGATGGTTCAGCATAATATATATATATATATGGTAGATCATTTATCTTTTTTACATGTATGTGATCATGTGTATCAGTTGATCACCATTTCTTATGCTTGCTCAAGCTGTTAAAACAGGCAAAACTCTCCATACAATAGTGTCATTCAGTGCAAGCCACTACTGTATGGAGAGTTTGGACTGTTTATCAGTTGTATAAGATGGAGTTCATGGTTATGGAAAGCTTGAAAGTCTGAGTTCAAGTCCTTTATATATATATATATATATATTGAACTGGGTCCATTTAAAAGATATTCTTTAATTAGGTTTAAATGGGTTTAAACACCTTTCAACATAATTTTTATATTTTCAATATTGCATAAAAAGACCTGCTCTTCATGCTGAGGGGAGAATACCATCAATAGCAGAGCCATCAATGATATCCATGGTCAAATTGAGCTATGCAAAGCATAACACAATCACATTTCCAGACTGACACCCACCTCAACTGCTAGATTCAAACCCCTGACATCCAAAGCATTTTATTTGTTTTGAGGATCAACTGCAGGTTCCAGCTAATCATAAGTTACATAAGCAGCATGTTTCAGATGACATGCATACAATCCAGTGCTTGAAATATTCCATGATTAGTTTAAACTCTGGCTCAGGGTCCAGCCCATTTACTTTACTCATAAAATAACTACACTAATTTACTGGTGATACACTGATAAGAGAGAAAGAAAAAATAGACACAATAATTAGAGCAAACATTAAAACTTATTTATGCATACATACATTTAACACACTATAACAATAAAAGATTTGACATAAAAAATATAAATAACTTTAGGCTATGTTATAATAGTTCCATTAATTAAAGCTCATTTATTTAAAATAAAGAGTTTAGATTGTGATCAGAATATATCTAAAAGTATCTTTACCTAGGTTTTCATTATTGTCAGACATTACAAAATTTTGGGAATTTTTTTCACATAAAACTAAATTGTGGCTTATGCTTGTATTTTTCCAGTGTGCTTATTTGAGATAAGGAATTGGGACTATTTCTCCCAGAGTGATTTGGATGGCCTCAGGAATCTCTACTGGATCCTCACCCTAAGGACTATCCCCCCATTTTATCCATTACAGGTACTATTTTTACATAGCACAATGGCCTACACTTATTTATTATATGCTTTATTTATTCTTTTAGATTTATTTATTACACATTTTGATTCTATACACAGAAAAAAAACATTTTATTATCATATATTTACTCTAAAACTATTATTTTACTTTAAATAATAAAATTCTCATTATATATTTTATTTAACTCTATTTTGTGTTCTTTCCATTATCAACTCTAAAAAAAAACTTTATTTTATCTATTCTAAAATCGAACAAAGTGTTTGACTAAATATTTTAAATTGAATGAAGTGTTTGCTAAACTTCAAACCCCTAGTAATAAATTTCTCATTTCTGACCCCTTTCTTCTCTCTCCTTTTTAATTACATTATATATTTAACTATTATTAATTATTTTAACAATATTATAATTTGTTTTCCATGGTCTATTTCTTTTCTCAGATCACTCACCGATTTCACTTTTATAACTATGCAATTTAGCATTTAATTTAAATTTAAATTTCAAAATTTTTTTTAATTATAATTATGATCTTTCTTTTTTAATTTTAATTATGCTGGATCAATTTTGGCACTTTGACCCCAGGTTGGGTGCCATTTCAACTGGATCTGTTTAAAAGATATTCTTTAATTGGGTTTAAGTAGTTTAAACACCTTTTAGCATAACTTTTCATTTACATTTTAATATTATGTGAATGGACTGGCCCTTCAAGAAGAGAGAGAATACCATCAATATCAGAGCCATCAATGATACCCACAGTCAAATCAATTTATGCAAAGCCATAACATGATCGCATTTCCAGAGTATGGCCCACCCTTGCTGCTAGATTCAAACTCCTGCCATCCAAAACATTTTATTTATTTTGAGAATCAGCCTCAGGTGCCAGCCAATCATAAGTTATATAATCAGCATGCTTCTGACAACAGGCACAGAAACCCACACTTGAAATATCCCATGACTAGCCCACATTCTATCTCAGGGTCCATCACATTCACTTTACTCATAAAACAATACACTAATCTACTGGTGACGCAGTGACAAGAGAGAAAGAGAAAATAAACAAAATAACAATTAAAGCAAGCATTTATATTTAATTACTTACACACACACATATATTTAATATAATATTACAATTAAAGATTTGACATAAGAAAAATATAAATGACTTTAGGATATAGTTATAATAATCCATTAATTAAAGTTCATTCATTTAAAATAAACAGTCTAGACTGTGATCAGAATATATTTAAAAGTATCTTTGCTTAGGTTTTCATGATAGTCAGTTTCCAACCGGTTGGCTTTTTGGTCTCCATTGATGGTTCCAGGGCTTGCTTTCCATTCTTTGTGTTGAAAATGGGAGAGTTTACACCATGTTTACTTACATTTAGGCATTGTTCTGGGCATTGGTTCAGATGAGGTTCAGTTGAATTTTATTTTGTTGAGGGTTTTGGGGGCCTGAAGCCCAACTGAATATCCTAAAGTTTTTCAGAAATACATATTGCTAGATCTATGGCTTTTGCATGGATGTTGACCAGCAGTAATTGTTAGAGTTTCCAAATATCTGGATCTCTGGCTGTTTGGATTCTGCATTCTGTCCGAACTGAATTGAATAATAATCTGAACTGATGAATGATCTAGCAGATTGCAACCCTGACTAAAGAACAATAACCAAGAAGTACCTTTTATATCTGAACTCTCTCATTGTTTATTTTATTTTGACTTGAATCTGTCTTTTAATTAATTTTATATTTCTTTAATTAATTGATTTTTCCATTTGCCTTAATCTTAATCCATTCAGATTCATCGACTACCTTGATAAGATAGTTTACAGTTTTTTTAATTAATTCAATTGTTGATTTTATTATCAATCTGAAATCTTATAAACTAATTAATTACACTTTTAAAAGTTTTACAAACATTTTATTTTTACTGACTAATTCTTAGTTTAATTTCCCATTGGCTTATTTTATATATTATAAAAGTTTTCTTTACAAAGAGAGAGAGAGAGAGAGAAAGTTTTAAATCTATTTTCTGATTCTATTTTAGATTTTCCCTCCACTTGCTTTTTAACAAATAGTTTTATTATATTTTAAAATCAAAATATAAGCAATCTTTTTACTTTGTTTCTTTAAACTACATTTTAAAACCACTCCTTAATTATTACTTTTTAAATAAATCTGATCATTTATTTTTAAATGAAAAAATATGTAACATGAACTATCCACTAGCGGTATAAGGTATATATATATATATAAATGTTAATAAAAACAAGAAATGATTTTGAAGTTATTGGATTAGGAATTGATTATCAGTTGTATTTATTACATATATTGTATAAAGTTTATCTATGTATCAAGCAGATGTTAAAACAGCAAAAAAATACATATTTACGTAAATTCTTCTAAAAAAATACTTAAATGTATAATGCATAAATTTTAACTGTTTTAATTTGTTTCCTTGTTTTCTTACAATTACAAAAATGAAATTATTAATTTAATCATGACATTATGATATCATTAATATGGTTTATCATAAAGATAATTTGTAAATTTTCATACTTAAGATCTATTGCTCTTTACATATATAACAAAAACAAACAAGTACACTATAGGATTTAAAAAAAAAAAAATTAATATTGAAAGGTATATTTAAATTTTGATTTCTAAGGTAATCTAAATTTTCTTTTTGGCTAAGATTATATATTTATGTATTATAAACAAACACATGTATTCTAAAGTAAATAATGAAAATATATAACCTGTTTAATGTATCCAAGAATTATTAAGTTATTTTCCTTAACTTAAACTCCATTAAAAAGCATATTTATTAACAGACCTCAACATAATAATATTTGCAAAAATATAATCCAATTAAAGTTCATGAGTCTTTAGAGTTCTTATTAATCATGAGTCTCTAGAACTGTTATTAATATTCTACAATACTTTCCATAGTATGAAGATATATTAAACATTTATTTGATGTCCAATTATATCCCAATTATAGTGTTTATTGCCATTTTTTTTATTTGAATAAAGTTTACATTTTAAATAAAATATTCATAATAAAATATTAAGACATTACTATTTTTCCATTTTCAGCATTGGTTAGCCTTTAGGTATTCTATAATAAACAATGTAGTAGCATTGAAAATTTAATCCATAATAAATTCCACATTGTATCAGTCAAGTTACTTTCTTAATAATATACACTGCAGCACTGAGATCATTCCATAAATTAACATATTCCTGTGGCATTGTAAATGCATTATATGATGAGATGATTTATTATAAGCGATTACCAGGTCTTTAAAAAAGCAGAAGTCTTTTGGAGCAAACGTTTTTCTTTGTCTCGCCATTTATTTTTATAGTAAAATCCAATTATTAATATGACTTTTCTTATCGAGATACAAATTAAGAGACCAACCAAACTAAGAACAGGAGCGTTTTTACTTTTTCTGATGATGACCCATTTAAGCCACAATCTTAGATATTGTTCCTATGGTTTTACTCAAATTTAACCCATTGCTTGCTATTGTCTCTGTTACGAAGAGCTAAATTTCACTCAATAAAAAGTTTTTCTAAAATACATCAGCGTTCATGAAATAAAAATGTGTCTTACCTTTGTATTAAATAAAAATAAATTAAAATACATTTTAAAATTATAATTTAAATAAAACATGAACATACCTTATATATTTATTCATTTAATATAAAAATATATATATTTTAAATACCCATTGAAATAATTATATATATATATATAATATTTTAATTATATATGATTTAATACTTTAACTGTATAAATGTAAAAACACATATACATGCACGCACACATTACATAATACATGACTATATGTTCATGTATTATTTGTTAAATGTATGCAGTAAATAAAAAATATTAATAAATGAATTTATCAATACATAATTCAATCTATTAAATCTTTCTAATAATAAAATATTAATATTATTATGATATACAGTTCAATATACTGTCTGTTAAAAAATTAGACTTAAAAATTATGAATGTTATTTTATATTATGATGTATTATTAATCACTATTTATTAATAAGGCAAATTATTAGCCTTTTTAAGACAATTAAAAAATATTAATGGAAGCCAATATTTTTTTTTAGAAATGTAATGATGTCAGCTTTAAATCTATGTCAAGATGGTACAATATATATATAATATGTAATTCATTAATTTTATTTATTTATGATCTCTGTAAAATTATACAAAATATCCCTATTATTTATGGCAATGTTTGATGAAAAATTAAGCAAGTCATCAATTTCTGTTAATCAAATCTGACATCATCAGTTGATTGGGTAACCAGTTGAGATTGCATCAAACACAGCAATTTAGTTTCCATTTATATATTGTAATCTTAAGGGTTGCATAGAGAGCTTAGTATGTGTATAATGTGGATAGATTACATTTTTTTAAAATATTTTTTCTTCCAATAAGGAAATTTACATATTAGACATGGTGAATAATTTAATGTTTAATTTCAGCTATTTAACTGTTGTTATAGGCTACTTCTTTACATAATTCTAAATAAAAGAAGCTTAATTAATTTTAAAATGTCACAAGTTAATTTTGTAATTTTACATGTTTTAAATCCATAAAATTTAACATTTCTATTAATGCATAGTTCCCTCTTAGTTTAAAATACAATTACAAACTAGAAGTAGTTCTATAAAAATAAAGTAAATAAATTATTGTTAAATAGTTTGATAATATTTCCATAATATTTTATAATACAAATAACAAATTACAGTATATTTTAAACATCTTAATTAACAATTTAAGTTTTACAAGTGTGTGTATGTGTGTAATAGTTATTTTGAGTGAGAGAAGTTTAAGCGAAATTGGTTACAATTAAATTTCATTGTTAAAAGATTTAATATTTAATAATATTTAAACTGCAATATTGTTATTAAAATTTTATTATTTAAAATATATTAAATTTTGAGAATTTCTTAACAGGAAAAGTTAAATAAATATATTATAATTGTAACATTTAATTTATTGTTAAATAATAAATTGTATTTTAAGTATAATGTTAATTTATTATGTCTAGAAACACAGACAATTTAAAAAAAATCTATTATTACAATATTTGCCTTGATGACTAATTAACATCACATTAATTATCAATTAATAATGATCCAAATCCATCAACCATTGATTTTGTTTAGAGCACATAATTTGTCTTATAAAAAGAGCTTACCATATGTTGATAATTTACTTATTACTTACTTCATTAATAATCTAACTAAAAAACTAAAAAACTTATTATCTAGTCAGCTGATTGTATTTCTAAAAGAATGAACTGTTAGAAAACAATCTTCCGGGCCTCCTACAAAATGGCTATTCATCTCACTCCAATATGTCTGCCAAAGTATATCCAATGAGGAAACTTTAATAACTTGCTTTATTAAAGGAAAGAACATCAAACTTTAATGTTGATTTGCTAATGTTGGAAAAAGTATGTAAGTAAAAATTGCATTATTATGAACTATATCAACTATCAGTTTATTATTGTAGTCATGCTTGAATTTAAAATGAACATTATTGCTAATATTTTTAATAAAATAAATTGTTTCATTTTGTGAATAGTTTATTAAGACTTAATCCTGCAATTAATTATATGCTTTATCATATTATAATATTATTCGCAATATTATTCTTTATCATGCTTATTTTTTTTTCGAATAACAATTTGAACTATGCTGATTAGAGCAATATTTTATTCGTTATGCTAAATTTTTGATCATAACAAAAATTTGAAGTATATGCTGACTTCAGAAATATTTGAAAGTAAATGTATTTTTTTAAAAATTATGGATATCTGAGATATATTTGCCTTGTCTTGATTACAAGTTATTTTGACCGCCGATATGCTTTCGTACTTTCTACAAGAAAAAATTAACGCATTCCAACTAATTGTATTTTCTTTGCCAAAGACAATGAGAAGTATTTTGTTTCACACTTGTTTCAGAGTGAAAATATATTTGTTTAAATGTCCTTTATTGCACTATAATATTCAATCTGCTGTGTTATATAAGGAAATAATGTGATCTAAACTTCGTATTGCTTTATATACTTGTTTTTCTCAGATTTTAAAGAATTGTTTATCCAATTGTGATCTTTAAACATTAAGGATGTTTTAAATAAAATATTCTGGATTTAAATGGAATCGTTATGTAAACTGGAATGTTTTAAAGTGTGTTTTAGAACAACTGACTTAAGAACTTATAATATTTTTTGCTAGTAATTTATGTGGTAAAAGCCTGAAATTCAGGCAAAGCCGCTTGGAGCGTTGATGCTAGACAAAATCAATGAAATATAACATTACCGGGCTGCCGCAAATTTTTTTTTTTTTTATACAACAAGGTTTTTTTTTTTTTAAAAAAAAATTGATTAAACGAATAATTTTTATTTCATTTAGAACATGATTTCTTTATTATTAAACAAATTTTGATATTCATTTTCGTTACTTTTTGTGAGTTTTTTGAAACCTGATATTTTTTCAACAAATTTTGCTAATTGTATTTTTTCTTTTTATCATTTGAAAACTTCGGACCGTTTCATGACATCAAAAAAATTAGTTTGAATCCCACCACCGAAAAAATAGAATACAGTACAATTATTTGCGACTTGTTTAGAACTTAATTCTACCTTTCTTTTATTTTTTTGGCTTGACTAAATGGTTTTTCTTATTATTATTAATTTTACTTTTTTTTTAAACACAACTTGTTTTCACTTTGATTTAGATTATGTTTGAATTAGCCTTTTTTTTTGCATATTACAAGAAACAGCTTCTTGAGTGGGGGAGGGGGGAATTCGTACTGTTATTATTAACAAAAAGGCCAACAAAAATAGTCAATTATTTTAACAGCGCTGAAAAAAGAGAATCAACTTTGGGACTTGTTTTTAATTTTGATTTCTTTTTGGTTGACATAATTGTTTTTCTTAATATTAAATCAAAATTTACTTTTGTGTTTTTGCCGATTAAAAAATTGTTTTCAAACATCCACCCCCACACACTCGGAAAAAGAATTGTAACAAAATGTCAAGAATTTAACTTTTTTTCCTTTTTTTGAAACAACTTTTTCTCACTTTTTACTTTGATTTCTATTTTGTTCGAATTACCTTTTTTTTTTTTTTTAGCCTTCTACAATAAACTGCATTTGGGGGTGGGTGTGGGGGGTATTTCGTAATTTGTTATTCTTAACAAAAAGTCAACCAAAGTCGTCATTTATTTTAACCCCGCTGCAAAAAATTGAATCCAAATACTTGTCAATTTCTAATGAAATAAAAGACAACAAAAAAGGACACAAACTTTGGACTTTTTAAAATTATTTATTCAATTTTATTGCTGTAATAAAAAGTGGACATTATGTGTGCCAGACAAAAAAAACACACACACACAATCTCACACACTTTCTGTACGGCAATTTATCTGAAGAAAAGTTTCAGAATTGCATGTTCATCTCAGACCTTTTAGTGGTCTTGAATATTTCCCTCATGCTGAGACGTGACTTAGCGCATGAGCTTTGTCAAAGCGTGTTCGAACATACACTTTGCCAATTTTTTACATATTAACCTTTTTTTCGGGAAGGGTGGGGACCATATGACAATTATTAATAATTAACATTTTTTAAATCGAAATGACATTACTCTATTACGGAGATTTGAAAAAGTCGTACCGCCTTGAAATTTAAACACCCTCAAGCGATACAGTAATCAGCTATGAATAGAATGAATACACGTAAATAGCTTTAAAGCACAAAACAGGAGGTAATATTTTTGTGCAATATCATGTAAAGTGGCCTAGCTCAATGGGATAATACAATATGTAAATGTTGTATAGCCTGTAAGGCCGCGGCCGCTGAAACAGCATTTTTATGTGTTTTGACACGTAAACAAGGCCCCAAGTGGCCATGCCCAGATTTCAGGCTTTTACCATTTATGTGTATCATGTATGGGTATGTATGAGTATTGGATTTTTCAAAATGTGTTTGAATTGTTATATCAATAAAGATAATATGAACATTTGGTATATGATCATTTAATGAATAATATGGATGAATGAATATGCATTTGGAGATGATGTATTATTTTGATAAGTTATTGATTTATAATGTTTATGCCTAATGACTTTATTGTTAATATAATGTATTTTATCAGACTTTCATATCATGTTTATAGCGTTATTATTATATGATAAATAGTTTGTATTTGCAACTACTTTCATATGTTATTTTAAAGTATGCCTTGAAATGCAGATCATCATAGATGACTTATACTGTATTGGGCAATGTTTATGATAGGTTATTCTTGTCAAGTTTCTTTTAGATGAGTTATATGATACTAATGCTAATTTTGTGCTTGTAGATAAGTGTGGAGATTTGATTATCTCATCATTTTGTCGATCCTATTTATTGGTGTTGTGATAAGATGTTGAAGGCATGCATGTTATTACCTCCACATAAAATTGGCTGTGAGGATGTATAATTTTCTATGCATATACAAAATAACTACTTAAGTAAAATATTTTATCGTAGTTTTTGGACATCCAACATTCATGCTATAAATATCAATACCATTACTATTTCAAAACTTACTCTGATAATATCAAGAGCAAATAAAGATGGAGGTCATAAGTCACCTTTCATCTTTTGATTGAACATACTGTATATATACTTGTGCATGCAGGCAGTTTAAAAATTTATTTTATATAATGTTTACTACTAACTGTGAATGTTGATATCTGCATCAAGACTTGGAATTAACTGTTCTAAATAGGGAAGGGCTATTTATATAATGATTGCAAGAAATATATCTATTTTATTTGATGATTTATAAGCATAGTCATCTTTCATTTAAACTTAATACATTAATGCATGTTAGAAACATAAGCAGAGCTTTGATTGTATATACGTGCGGAGATGATAATCTGGATTAACTGATGAGAGATGGATTAACATGAAATACATATATTGGTGATTATTTATCTTTTTGACATGTGTGTGATCAAGTGTATCAGCAGTATGAGATAGCATGGATGGTTAAAAATCATGTGAAAGTCTGAGTTCAAATCCCTATATATTACATATAGAAGTGCAGGTATGAAAAAGCCTTACTATGGAAAAAATGATATTTCAAAACTTCTTTACTATAAATGCATAGGGAAGCTATAAATACTAAATATTCTTTATATGGCAACTGTAACCATAGAACTATACCATGTACAAAAAAGAGTTTAAGGAAATAAAAATTCCAGATACCTATATCTAGTTCTTCTAATTCATCTCCCACTTGATCAAGAATGGGTTGTATGAATTATTATCCTATTATTAAACTTTTGCACTCTATTATGGCTGTCAAATAATATTATTTAATTTTATTAAAACTTGTATTTCTGTTTGGTAGTGCTTTAAACAAAGTATGTTTGTTTGTTTTTTTTCTCAGCGATGAAAGTTTATTCATAAAAAAAAAAACAGATACAAATATAGTTAGAAAAAGGTTTACAAAGGAGTGATTATATGATAAATTGAAATTTCAGAAGCAACATGGTAAGAGGGAAGGATACATGTGAGAAGGAAATGGGAAGTGGAAATGGTGTGTAGTCCAGGCCAGTCCAAGATGCATGTCTTCGTTGAGCAAGCACCACATGGGCCACAAACATTTGAATAATTGAGTCCTATGACAGAGGCTGAGAGGATGGGAGTTGCAGAATTGCCCAAGTGTCTGTGAGGAGTGGAGGTGGGTCTAGTTTGGTATCTCTGGTTTTGAGAGAGCGAATTAGGTCCAATAGCTTTTGATTCACTGAGTGTACTCCCTGGTCAAAAATAATGGCACATCGGAGCAATAAGAGTGCATAAATGAGGAAAACTGATAATCTAATATTGCAAAGACCCCTGTTTCTATGGATTCTTGGAGGTTGAAGATGGTATTTCTGTGCTATCTTATGGTTAACATAATCAGAACTTATATAAATTTACGTTTGAAGTAAAATAATATCTGTAATCTCTGTTCTTTAATAATTTATATTAAAATTTTTGTTCTTTTATTTTTAATAATTCTAAATTTCAAACATTTGTCTTTTAATTTGAATTAAAATCATTAGTAATTAATGTTACTATATCAATGTAAATTTGAAATATTTCAACTTTGTAATTGTTATTCTTTGCTCTTTTTTTTTTTTAATATTCACTTCAATTATCTCAAATTTAGTGTTCTTCATAATACTAGAAGGCATGGATAAATGTATATTTATATGCTGTATGTGGCATTTGAATTTGTCTGTCAAGCAATGCACAATAGATATGTTATATATATATATATATCTATATATATATATATCTATATATATATATATATATATATATATATATATATATTGATAGATAGATAAACAGAAAGATAGATAAAAACATGAATAAGCAAATAAAAAATAATGAATTGATTGTGCTTAAGAAATATCTGTAGCCAATAGATTCACAGTGCATTTCTTGCTATCTTATTATTATACTTTGAATTGTTATCAGTGTAAAAACTTTCCAGACCAATATCTCTAAATATGTATGTGATTTCATGGAAACTAATTCCATTCCTCAGATGAGGGAGAGATTTGAACAACCAGATACTCCACACAGAAATGACAGTTTAATTTTTATATATGCTGTGAATCTAAGATTTAATTCATTAAATATTATAACACTACAGGAAAATCAAGGTTTTAAAACATCAGAGATCTGAGGAATTGTTTGGTCAACCTCAAGAACAAAAAATATATAAAATTTAATGTCAAAAGAATGAGCATGATAGATTCTGAGAGATCAGCCCAGTTAACTCTTTAAAGCAACTAAAAGCATAATTAATTGACTATTAACCAGCATTATAAATAAGTATAAGTAATAAAAAATAATCATCCATCATCATCATCATTTTATGATCAATAATAAAATAAATCAACAGTCAATCTGGTGACTGGATTTGAAATGGGTCTACTGTAGACCAGGCCAACTATTTAGTCTTTGCCAATTTGGGCAATTATTTAAACATTAATTTGGATGCATCAACTTAAGTGCTCATCCATGAGAATACATAACCACAAACTTCTTCCTATCCTACAAAACAGGTATCTCAAAAATAGACCCCATCTGCCAATTATGTCAGAAGGCTGATGAAACCATTGAACACAACATATTTCACTGTCAGACCTTACAGAGCCACCGGAACACAATAACCTATTTATCCAGATCAAACAACTCCCACTTTTATCCCTTTCAAGCATTCATCTTTAACAGTGAAACAATTAACAATCAAGAACTTTTCCTTAATTTAATAAAGAAAATTAAAAACAGAGACAGTGTGCCTCCAGATATCTTTGCATCAACCTGGAGCCTCATAGCCATTCCAACCAAACCATAGGTTTGAAGTAAATAGATTACGGTTGTAAATAACATAGTCTTGCAAAACTTTTACATCACCCAAGACACCTTATGGAATTAATCACCTGCAAAGAATTAAAATAGTCACCAATTGATATAATAGTGTATCTTATATACTTTCAAATTCCAATATGTATATCTTGTATCATATTAAATCAGATTACAAATAAAGATTTTATTTAATAAAAAAATCTAACATTGGTCCAAAATTTTACGTCAGTGGTCAAGATAAGATTCATTAAATAACAGATATTGAGAAGAATTGATTACAGAGATGTACAGAACATTGACTAAAGACAAAAATTCCAGAAATTTCTGTTGCAAATTATTTAATTGGCCACATGTCTACAAAATGGAATTGTTTTGCATTAAAGCACTGATACGTTTGAGTATCTATTCCAATATTCATTTACCAGGTAATATTGTTGAATTTAAAATAGGTTTAGCGTGAGTTTTTAGGACAGATGAAAAGCAACTTTTTTTTTGCTTATCAAAAACTTTGACGATTATAATATATATATCACTACTGAAGGTTTAAACTTAATTTTATTAAAATATTAATTATTCAGAATGTTTTTTTTTCTCATGTGTCATAGCATCCGCCGGAAAGCGAACCCGCTAACCCGGGACAACTGCTTGCGAAGCAGCTGTCGCTGACCTCTTGACCACAAATGCTTGACTATTCAGAACGTTTTGCAGTGTTCAAGCATCAAAGTGACAGGATAATCAGGAAACTTGCAGTACTGAATTCATCAATATTACCGCACTAAATGTAATGAAATAATATGCCTTTTTAAACTTTTTAACAATTTCGATGTCAGTTAATTAATTAATCATCAATTTCCGTTTTGTACTTACCACCCAACACTTTTGTTCGAATATTTATAAGTAGACTCATAATAAATCATTTTAATAACTTAACAAATACAATTTTGACCTTTCATTTTTCAATGCTAATTCATTCAGTCTGATAAAAGAGAATATCATCTTTCATCTGACCTCCAATTGTATATATTGTAAATAAATCGACATTGATATCTTAAAAAGGTTGAAATTTATTATTAGTAGTGAACTTAGTTCACAAATTGGTCATGCTAGCTATACATTTCAACTATTATTTTAAATTAAATATTACTAATTTCAACAGTATGTAAATAACTTTTATTACTGCTTAAATATGTAACGTGTAGGAATATAATTACATCACAGAACACTCTCATTTGAATATGTTACCCAGAATTATTTGCAAAGTAGACTCATAATGAATCATTTTTAATAATTTAAAATATAATTTTAACCTTTAATTTATCAATGCCAAATCCAGTCAACATTTTTGAATATCAATGATGATTTTTTTAAAAATATATATGGCTGGACGTCAGATGAAAGAGAATATCTTCTTTTATCAACTGGCAAAAATTGTATGTTTAGGCAGCCCTATTTAAGGCTGCTTTTACCTGCCATGGATGCTGAAGGACCTAGAAAATATGGTCAAAAAACAATATATCTTACACAGTCTGGATCTCACATGGTAAATTACTCATATCAGTGATAAAAATAATAAGAATACTACAAATAATATCGGCAGTAGTGATACAATAAGTTACATTGACAGTGCTAAAGATAAATATCACAAATAATTTTCTAAATACAGGTACATGGAATGTGCAAACTTTACTTAATACAAACTCTTAGCAAAATTCATCTTCCAGAAAAAGAAAGTTTATTAGAAGAGATGGATGGATATAAGTTGTTTTTTTTTTTTGGAAAGGCAGGTCAGATTGTGAAAGAATAATTCATAGTGCAGGATTTGCTGTGACATCTAATTTAGTTTTTCTATTATTGAAATACCTCATTGTATCTATGAAAGATTAATGATCTTAAAACTAACCTTGCATAATGATACTAGGTCTCATTTTATCAGTACCTATGCTCGTGTTACATCTGCACTTACAACTGTGCCAAGGTTATATCTGCAAGTCATACTGTGCGGCTATCTAATAACGTTCGCTAAAGTTCTCCAACGAATGGTCTATTCCTGCAACTAATGCTCTACTCTGCAACTAATGCTCTGCTCTGCAATGAATGCACTGCTCTGCAACCAATGCTTCTAATATGCAACTAATGCTCTGCTCTGCAACAAATGCTCTCCATATCTCCGCTATGGTCTCTTTCAGCTACACCCATAAACTACATTTCCACTGGGCGCTGATCATTAACCACCAGCACTGATGCAAGATATCTCTACTTAAATACTGCTTACTCAATACTGCTTGACTGCTCTCTACTGCTCTCTATGTTACACTGCTCGATGTTACTCAGTCTTCTTGTCGCTCTCTGACAACTGCAACGATCAATCAATGCACTGACCAATAAGGTAAGGTCTCTTATCTAGAAACATTTGTAATTAGCAAATATTTCTAGGAATTGTCGATCGCCATTATGTCAATGCACTAATTAAATTCCTCAGCTATCAGAGCGCAATCTAAAAACAGCCTTACAAATAAATTCTAGTTTTTTCTGGAGTGCACAAACATGTCTGCCATTTTACAAAACACTACACACCTCCCTCCACTCCAGAAAAACCCTTGTTGCTAATGTTACTAACTGGGATTGACATTTTCACCCGGTTTCTTCATCTACGGCTAAACTTGTAGTTCAACATATTCACTACTCCCAGGTTCCAAATGCGACTGCGCCAATGTTATATCCACACTTACATCTGTACCAAGGTTATATCCAATAACATTCGCTAAAGTTCTCCAACGAATGGTCTATTCCTGCAACTAATGCTCTACTCTGCAACTAATGCTCTGCTCTGCAATGAATGCACTGCTCTGCAATGAATGCTTCTACTCTGCAACTAATGCTCTGCTCTGCAACGAATGCTCTCCATATCTCCGCTGTGGTCTCTTTCAGCTACACCCGTGAACTACATTTTCACTGGGCGCTGATCACTAACCGCCAGCACTGACGCGAGATATCTCTACTTAAATACTGCTTACTCAATACTGCTTGACTGCTCTCTATGCTCTCTATGTTACACTGCTCGATGTTACCCAGTCTTCTTATCGCTCTCTGACAACTGCAATGATCAATCAATGCACTGACCAATAAGGTAACGTCTCTTATCTAGAAACATTTGTAATTAGCAAATATTTCTATGAATTGTCGATCGCCATTAAGTCAATGCACTAATTAAATTCTCAGCTATCAGAGCGTGATCTAAAAACAGCCTTACGAATAAATTCTAGTTTTTTCTGGAGTGCACAAACATGTCTGCCATTTTACAAAACACTACAGCTCGGATCTTAGATTCAGTGAATTTAAAGAAGGAAAGCTTTTATTCCTTGTTAGATAGCATTATTATGGCAATACAAAGATTGGATTTTTCTTCTTGCGAAAGTTTAATGCAAATGTTGGTCCAAATAGTAGATTTGGCCAAAAGTTATTGGAAGTAATGGTATTGGGGCTGCAAATTCAAATTGTTTGTTAGTATTAAATTTATGCACAACACATGAATTGACTATCACAAACACTTTGCTTAAGCAGAAAAGCTGCTACAAAGGAATATGGATGCATCCACACTCTAAACAATGGCATTTAATAGATTACATTATAGTTAGGAATCAGAATACAAGATAAGTTCACACAACATGAGCACTCACAAACTCAGATTGTTGGACAGATCATAGATTAGTATGTTCTAAGATTTAAATGATAGTTGCATTAAAAACAGATATTGTTCCCATCATATTCACAAAAAAAAATTGTTCATTCTTTAGAAGAATCTGCTATATGTGTTAAATGTCCAAATATCCTAATTTGGATCTCCAGGACTGTCATATTACTGAAGATTGTGTTATGAATACAAGTAAATTGATTATTGGGTTCAGTAAAAAGAAGTATCATGACTAGTTTTCTGACAATGATCACAATGTTAGTGATTTGATTAAAAAGAAACATGTGACATTCTCTGCTTGGCAAAATGATAGATTAAACATGGAGTTTTACAATTAACGTAAAGATCTAAAGGCAGAAGTTCAATGATTGATAAGAAGGTTTAAAAATGGTTGGAGATTAAAACTGCAATACACTGATCAGCCATTTTATATACTTTTTGATGTATTGAAAGCAATATATGGACATGAGAATTGACATCACAATCATATATAATCCACAATGATTCTCTCTTATATGATGATAATATTTTGAACCAATGGAAAGAGTATTTTAATCATCTTTTGAATAATGATACAAGAATTTGTATGATGACTTTTAATGATATATCCATTTTATCTACTCATTTAGATTTGGACAAAGATATCTAGTTTAGTAAAGTCAAAACAATTCTTTGTAATCTTAAAAATGAAAAGACTGCAGGTCCTGATAAAATACCTTGAGAAGTTTGAAAATATGATGATAATATGATAGCTTTAAACATGGATTTTTTTTAGGAATATCTGGACTCATGAAATTATGTCATCTGATCTGAAGAATGCTTTAATTGTTCCAGTTTTTAAAAACAAATGGAAGAGACAAGGTTGTGATAATTATTGTGAAATATCACTACTATCCACTACAACAAAATTCTTTCAAGAATTTTGTTGAATAGATTGCTTTGGTTATAGATGATTGATTACCAGAGACTCATTGTGGTTTCAGGAAATCAAAAAGCATTATAGATATAATTTTTATTGCCAAGAAAATGCAAGAAAAGTATCAATAACAAAGGAATGATTTATTTATTCCTTATATTGATTTAATCAAGACCTTTGATTCAGTCAATAGTAGAGATCTATGGCATTGTTTGAAATTAGTTGGTTGTCAATCAAAATTTATTCATATTATACAGCATCTTCTATATGATAAAATAGAGGAAGTTTTATTACCACAGTTGGAAAATTGGGCATTTGAAATGAAAACTGGGATTAAACAAGGATGTGTATTTATTCCAACTTTGTTTTCAATATTTATGACAGTGTTTTTGGAATTATTTATAGGTGATTGAATCAGACAGGAACCAAGACACAAGACAAGTTTGATGATGGAATTTTTAATTTGAATCAGTTAAAAGAAAAAGCATGAACTTCATCAATAAATGTTTTCAAAGCATAGGTGGTCATTTATTGACCATACTTGAATTGAGAGACTGTTCTTATTGTTACCTGATTTTTAAAACAGCATATTATTTTTCCAGCTCAGATTATATATCACAAGAAAATCATTATATTATCAATTACTACATACATACCAAATAATAAGATTCAGTGTTGCAGGTAGTTAAAAAATGAGAAATGTCTCTTTCCTTGTGATATATAATATAAACTTGGGAAAACAATACACCAATTTAAAAATCAAGTTAGCAATAAATTGAAGCTCTCAATTTAAGCATGGTCAGTGAATGTTACTTTATTTAAAGAATAAGCTCTAAGAATACGTGAAATACCTACACGTTTAAAACATTTATTGATAGGAGAGTGTGTGTCTATTTTAGAGTGAATGTTTGAAGAATAGTTTGCATCCACAATATTTCAAGCATGTACAGATTTCTGTAAGTATATATAAACAAACACACACTTATATAAATAAAGCTTAATGGAGAAGATATAATTTAATTAGTAAATACATATAGGCTTAATGTTTTCAAGGATCCATGTCTCATAATCATAGCCATGATAAAGCACATATATGAAAATTTATGCAAGAATATTTAAATTAATGATGTGTTATGTAGCCCATTTCTTCAAAATCTCGAAGCATATATGAAGCACGCATCCTTTCTATTGATGGCATGATTATTTCCATGAATGTAGAATACTTCTTTGATTTTTTTCTTGTGATCATTAGATTCAGTGCATAAGATTTCAGGATTGGCAGGTATAAAATCATGCCCAGAGTTTGGCAGCAGGCTTCAAATTTAAATTGATTAAAAATAAATTATAAAATTTCATAATAGAATAAACAATATCGCTCTACATACTGATATACCTAGAATCACCATCCCTTTTATTCCCAAGATTTCTAACAGAATAACTAAAGAATTAACCAATAAATTTAAAATCGGATTCAGAATTCTGCCTAACTCTAACAGACTAATCAACAATTCAAAAGATCATATTGATAGATCACTCACCCCTCATGTTGTATACTCCATATCTTGCCCTCACACCAGATGCCACTCTGTATATTATGGTGAAACCAATGCTACCATCAACATCAGACTTTCTCAACATCTATATACTTATAAAAGAGCTCAAAAGAACAATAACTCATCGTCTATTTTTGGAACATGCCAAAAACTCCAGGCATGACTTTACACCTGCCAATCCTGTAATCTTATGCACTGAATCTAATGATCACAAGAGAAAAATCAATGAAGCATTCTACATTCATGGAAATATGCATGACATCAATAGAAAGGGTATGTGCTTCGAGATTTTGAAGAAATGGGCTATGTAACACATCGTTAATTTAAATATTTTTGCATAAATTTTCCTATTATGTGTTTTATCACAGCTATGATTATGAGGCATGGATCCTGGAAAATGTTAAGCCTTATGTATTTACTAATTAAATTATATCTTCTCCATTAAGCTTTTTTATAAGTGTGTGTTTGTGTACATAATAACAGAAAGTGAAACTGTATTTATAATTATATATGCAGTATAAATACTTCATGAAACAATCATGTATTTTTCCACAAATTTTCCTATATGTTTTATCACAGCTATGATTATGAAGCATGGATCCTGAAAAATGTTAAGCTCTTATGTATTTACTAATTAAATTATATCTTCTCCATTAAGCTTTATTTATAAGTGTGTGTTTGTTTACATAATAACGGGAAGTAAAACTGCATTTATAATTATATATGCAGTATAAAATACTTCATGAAACAATCATGTTTGATTGTGTTACTAAGACAAATTACAATTCTAGAGAACCATTTTTCAATAAACTTGTAAACCCTTTCATACATAAATGGAAATCTAATATGTTTTGACAAAAGGAGATATCCTCCTTTATCTAACTTTTTACCAATCATATATATTGTAAATGAACCGATCATTGATACCCGAAAAGATTGGAACTTTATTTTTGCGGTATTCTTCAGGTATCAATGCTTGGTTTATTTACAATATATACGATCAATCAAGGGTCAGATAAAGAGAACATCTCCTTTTATCAAGCAGAATAGATTAGCATTGATGTTTGAAAGGGTAAACGTATTTGCCATTTTATTTTTCTGTGGAATATTTGTATTCATAAACATTATATATTCGATGGGCAGTAAAAATCATTTATGTGCAATTAAAAGTATTAATATATACAGTATATAAATTCCAATGGATGCTTAGTTGTTTTCTATTTGCTAGCTGTAATGATGACAACCACACATCATTGATTCCTATTTTTTTATTATTATGCTGTCCTGCATGACATGGTGCAGGAGTAAAGTGGGAAGTTCTGGAGTGCATGGATCAAGAATTGTACGCATCAAGTTCTATTACTTTCATTGCTTGAACTTTTTCCGAATTCCTGAGCAATATGTTATTTGCTTATTTATAACTGTTGGGCTCATAATAAACATTTTTAACCATTTGAGAGCCAAGGCAATGATCAATGTTCCTTCCATGTTATAAACTTGATGTTTGTTTTGAATCATTTCAAGCTCCATTACATAGACACATGAATTGTGAACTCATCTTAAACTTATCCTCAACATTTAATTTGTCCAAACTTATAGATTGGATATAGAATACAATATGGTAAGTCAATAAGACAACAATAATATAAACAAATAGAGAATGGCACAACCAAACAAATGATTAAGCTAGTAAATCTGACTATTCACAGTAAGGTAAGGAGCTAGACAGAGGCAAACTGGTCTGGAATCACTCTGATATTAATGCCCACTATTTACAGTGAGCAGTAGGTACACTTGAGTTAGCAGAGGGAAGATACAGGCTGCAAATTATACTGAGATCTTTTTTGAGACAAACCAATATGACTGAATGTGTTAGAATTATTAGAAAAACATCACAGCATTCGTACAACCCATTGGTTGTTATTGGCAACAATAACATAATTGGAATCTCTCTTCCATAATAGGGGGTGAATTATTTTAATTGCAGCAAGTATATTATTACTTTGAATGGATGCAATACAAATTTTGATGTTATTTCAACTGTATCTAATTTATTATTAACTGCACCACCCACCCACCCCGACAATAAAATACATGTACCCAACAGTGTGTTAAAGTAACACATGTGACAAAATAATTTTGGAGAAAAAACAAACAAATACTTTAACACTCCTAAAAATGGATAGTTAAACAAAAAACATCTGGCAAGTTTTTGGCAAAGGGAGCGAAAGAATGATCCATAAGCACCGTATTTTATTCTGATTGCTATATTAGCTAGAGGTTCCCATAATAAACTGCAGTACATCTTGAGCTATATGTATATAAATAAATAAAATGATTTTAAATGGATTTTCCCACAGCCTTTTTTTTTTTTACAATGACGCATTTTAAAGTAAGATGGGCGATTTCTTGCTCCGTTTTTAAACTAATGGTTTTTAAATCTATCCTTTATGAAAAAAAAATTGAGAAATATTTTGTAAACTACTTATAAAATGAAAATAATAACATTAACAACATCCTGCCGCCGTAAACTTTAACCCCATGTAATAAACTTTTAATAATGCTATATATCTATTACAAAAAAAAAAAAAATTGCTCTATAAAAACTTAATATATATATCAATGATTACTCTGACTGATTTTCTGCGTCTTAAAAAACTACGTACAGTATAACAATTCAGAATCAGAATTCTATTATTTACAATCAAATTTAAATCAATTCAGATTTTTTTAAAGTTTGTTTTTACACGAATTAATGATGGATGGTTGACTCGATGTTAAAACAGGTGAACGATAACAGCCGCTTGACTTTTTGCACATCCTAAACTATCTCTAATTTATCTCATCTGATTTATGTTTATTTTTAAAATAGTTAAATATATGAATGTATGAGCACATAATGGTAGACACAGCTTGCCCTTTGTCACTATATGTGTATTAACACATGCCAGTAAACATCACATGATCAATACTGTATGGAGAGTTTTGTCTGTATTATCACATGATGATAATACAAGTCATGGTTTATCATCACGTAGATGTAAACGCTTTATGGTAGGTACACATAACAGTTTATCATCATATATGTATGAACCCTTGATGATAATAATAGCTCACAATTTATTATGTATGAATGGACATATGGTGGTTGATAGAAATCAGTATTTATTATCATAAATGTATAAAGACATGATGGTAAAAATATCTTACTTTTCACCATCACATGCATGTAAAAACAGAGTAGATAATATAGTCCACAGTTTATCATTGCAAAGGTATTAACACATGATGGTAAGCATAATTTATAATTACATGTGTATGACCTTTGATAACAAACATAATTTACATTTGTCATTATATTCATGAATACATGACAGTAGACATAACTCAAAGTTTATTATCACATACCCACAAAAGCAAATTAGTAGACACAATTTTCAGATTGTCATCAGATATGCGTAACCTTATATTGATATCCTTAGTTCTGTCATCTTATATACTTTGAAATTTATATTCCATTCAGTTTTTAAATATGAAATACATATATATTTTAGAAAGTCACTAAAGTAATGCACATATGTTGTGAGCAATACAGAAAATAAAATGGATATTATGCTTCTTGGATATCGTGCACATTAAGGTATTAATCTTAAAATATATTGACGAAAAATTATTGTGGTTTCATATATATTCACTATATAAAAATGTATATTCTTTCATATGCGGTTAGAATATCAATCTGCTATCTCTATGATTTAGGATTCGAAAGCAAGCTTGGTAAACCTTGATAGCTATTTCTAGGTTCTAATCAGGTTTAGAATTTTTTCCAGGCAGGTAGATCATAACCATATATAACTAATTCTTGAACAATGGATATTTAGCTACTTTTATAGGACTGAACAATCATGTACAAACTTCTAACCATCTGAAAAACTGGCAAGCATGCCAAGTAATGGCTTTATTATTATTATTTATGTATATGGAGATGTGGAAGAAACCTATGCACCATGATAGCTTTCACTCTTATAAAAATATCATGAAATATTATACAAATATAAACAATGATGCCCTAGTGGTAAATACTGGAACTGAAAGTTGATAGAACATGACTATTCTCTCACTTTCAGTACTCAATCTTTTTCTGAACTCTTAAGCAGTAGATCTTTATTTTTGCCCTGCATACTTTAGCATGATAGTAGATTGGTGAACTCCAGAGCTTGAGATTAATTGATCATAGTTTTGAACTATCATTTATAGTGCTCAAACGTTTTATGAACTCCTGAATAGTTATTGTTTGACAGCTATGACTTTATCTGTAAGTGTATGCAGAATAGTGATGTTTTTTAATAAACTATAAAAACTTCATCATTGAAATGTAATTGATTATATATTTCTGTTTTTGCATATATATAAACATTAAATGTAGTCAAAGGTTGATAGCCGAATGTTTAGCATGGCTGCCTTATAAGCAGTTGTCTGGGGTTTGCGTCCCGGCCGACGCTTTGATATATGAGGAAAAAAAAACCAAAAAACGTTAAATGTACCCTTAATATATTCTCAGGTCAGAAAACTCTTTTATAAGAAAACATTATATTGAAATTCACAATATGAGTCTTCGAAAAGGCTCCTCCATATTGACAATGCATTAAAGTTACATTTAAAGGTTTCTTTTTAAATTTTCACACTGTAAGAAGCAATGACATATTTGCATATAGATGATAGCTTTTTATATATGTGTGTTATCACAAGCCTTTGCATACAAATATATTTTAAATATATAAATAGATTAAGAGGACACATTAGTAAATACAAATAATGTAAAACCAATATCAAATGCATATGATAGCACACTAAAAAATAATGATAGAATATATAAGAAAATTTGTTTTTATAAAAAGTCAAATGTATAATAAAAAGAAGTATAGCTGAACGAAACACCAAAATATATGTTAAGTTAATGAAATATAATCATAATCAGCTTTTAAGCTCACCTAGTGGCTATTTTGAAAAGAATCATAATGAAGTATGAAATCACCATTTAATCTAGAAGCACTATAGTTCTCACATAGATTTATTGATGATTGTCATATTTTTGATATATCACTGTTTATTAATAATAAAATATTACCTTAAAAACCTATTATTATTATTAGTATAGGTGTAGGTTTTAAAATTAAAGATCAATATAATCCTTTTTTTTTGCCAATTGTATATGTATGAAGTGTAACAATTCCCAGAATGCATCTTTCTAAAATATATATGTGGAAGTATACACTAGTCACTACTGTCATCTTCAAAGTAGTTCCCTTGTGCATCTATACACTGATTAAAATGGTGTTCCCATTTCTTTAAGCACACCTGGAACTCATTTTCAGGAATACTGTTGATAGCATTCTCTCATTCTTTTGGATATCAGTTATAATAGAAAATCTTCATTCTTTCAGTACAGTTTTTAATTTTGGAAATAACTAAAATTCACAGGAAGATAAGTCAGTTAAATATGCAGGATTATCTAGTTGTGTAATTGATTTGTTGGGCCAAAAAGTTTCTCCGAACATGCTATTTCTTTTCATCCATCGAATTCTGGGGCACAAACTTCAAATATCTTTGTCATGCCCAATTAAAATTAGGCTGTTTCTTGATTAATCTACAATTGTTCAGCTATCAATCTTACACCCAATCATTTGTTGGACTGTATTGCATCTTGCACTTTGTTAATATTAATGTGTAATTGTTGTTTTGGGCTGTCCACTTCGGGAATCATCCATCACATATAATTTTGAATCTCTAATGCCACTCCAACATGCTTGATTTCTTCATAGAATCTGTACCATATGCTACTTGCAATAGCTGTAATGTTTCACTAACTCATTTGCCAATTTTTACGCAAAATTTGATATTAATATTTATGCCCAAGTATATGCATGGATATTTATTATATATATCTAACTAACAACTAGTTCTATAAGCTTAAAATTTGCATGCATGTTAGTTTAAACATGTTCAAACATGGATATTTGTGTGATTTTGATCCAATTGGGTTATGGATGACACTGCATGGCTATTCCAGAATTAAATTGTCACATTTTGTATATATGATATTATTAGGTTAATACCACACTATTTTTTTACACATACACAATGTTTAAATACATATTTAAAATTATTGTTAGCTATCATATTTTAAATAAATAAACAGACATCAGGAAAAAAAGCAAATGACATGTAGAGCGCATTTGCACTTATCTTTAATGAATTTTAAATTCTACCTGAATTAATAATAACAAAAAATCTAATCTGATAAATTAATTATTAAGAAATATCAATATATTTAGCTAAAGTATGTTAAAGAACAATCTAAGATAAAATGATCTTTTAAAAATAACTTATTGCAAGATAAGAGCCTCTCAAACAGGCCTTTTAGAGGAACAATAAAGGCAAGACAATATTCATCAGAATTTCCAATTTCTGAGTGGTGATGGTTTGAGGGTTTTTTCATTATTGTTGTGTCTTCTGAGGAAAAATAGCCAAATACCCATTTGCCAACCAATACTGCATTGTAGTTGTATTGGTTATGTATCTGCTATTAGAAAAAAAAATTACAAGCAGATTTTTACCTAACTGAATTCAAACCTCATCATAGATATTGCAAAAGGGGATGTTGTTTCTACTACAAGATCTTTAAAGCATTTATGCATGAATTATAGCACTTTTTAATTAAACCACAGCAGTATATGAAAATAAATGATGAATTAACAGCAAAGAAATTTGCATGCATATATAAATATATTGATTTTAATAAGTTTAATCTGGACTTTTGTTTATCAAAATACTATAATAATAAATAAAATATAATAATAAATAAGATAGGAAATTTTGAAATAACGGTCATTTTAATTAAAGCAGAGAAGAAGATAGAGCTCTGATGAAGACTGCTGGACAGTCGAAACTGTAAGGAGAATAAAGAAGTTTTTAAGAAAATTTGTTGCATTAAAGTGTATAAGAAAGAAGTGTATAAGGAATATATATAATAATAAATAAGTGACTGAAGAAATTATAACAGTTGTCCACTGATATGTAATCATAAATAATGGTCATTAAGACTTTAAGAGAAATAATATAAATTGAGCCAATTGAAAATATCGGTTTAGCACATATAAACCATGGGGGTCATTTGCCTTTTTTCCTGTCTTCATTTATTTGTTTTTCAAAAAGATGGACAAATTAATTCAAACAAGGATTTAAACAAAATAAAACACAGCACCTAACCAATTAACATAAATTAGAATACTCCCCCTTGTTACTATCAACTGCACTCAGCTACGAATATGATACCATGGAGCTTTGAAAGCACTAAGCGTGAATAAATATTAATAAATATAGCTTCTCTAACAATCGTAAAAGCTTATAATTTTTGGTATTAAAGTTTAACAGTAATTTTAATATATTTATGAATAAAAAATACTAAATAAGTAATTTAATGGTTAATTGCTCAGGAATTTATAAGAAATTTAAATACAGGAAGTGAGCTAAAATCTTGAACTCCAGGATCTACCATTTTATTACTGTACCAAAACATACTGGCAAAGACATAATCTAATAGTTTATTATTCAGGAGTTCATAAGATGTTTGAACACCACAAGTGACAGAGTTGGGTCACAATTCACAGACCTTGAGCTCCAGAATTTGCTATTTTACTACTGCACCGACTACAAAGAATAATAAAAATATGCGACCACCTGACTCCAGACTTCAGTAATCATATCTATATGATTAGATAGTTTATGTTCAGAATTAATTAATGTAGCTTTCTTAAAGTTCAGTAACTTTTTAAATATATCTTATATATATATGAATATTTCAATGCATATCTGCTAGCTGATAATTCAAATACAAAAATGTTTAAATCAGGCCTCAAAACGTTATGTTTTTCAGCAACGCCCTCTGTGAATAAATACACTTTTTGATTCATGCTGTTTGAAGTTCAGATCTTATATTCATTCACAGAGGGCGTTGCTGAAAAAACAACGTTTGGGTAGGTGATTTGAATATTTTTGTATAAATATATGTGTTTATGTGTGTGGTATATGCTTATATGAAGATATAAAACAATGTTACAAATTATTTATAAATAAAGATATTTAAAATAATTTTTGTTTTTATAATCGTAATGTTTACATATTATAATCTAATAATCAAGCAGCAATTAAATGCTAATTACAGGAGATATTTTTTCTCTCTTTCAATTTATTAATTTTGACAGTAAATTCGATTTGACGTAAAGAAACCAAAATGTTGAAAATGTGTAACTGATTTAGTCTTCTGTTACTTTCAAATAACTAAAAATGTCAAGATTAATGATAACAAAAAAAAAAATTAAATTATAAAATATTCTAAATGTGAATGATTATAATAATTTTTCTAACAATAATGAATTTATTCATGTGTGTGCGTGTATAAAATCTTGAGATCATTAAGGATTAAATCTTTTGTGAGTTGATACTAATATTTGATTTAATGTTTTGAATTAACATAACGAATAACATATTATATATTTTTATTTTCTAGCACTGTAGAATACTAAATATAATGATCCATTTATATTTTAATTTTTATGTCAGAAAAATATTCTATTTTATGAATGTAAGTCTTGTAAAATTTTGCTCCAACCGTGTTTGCATATGAAGATAATTTTTTTTGGTTTTTCTAATATCTCTGTTGGAGATAGTAATCACATATTGCATTAAAACATAAACTCAGTTTACTTTCTCTTATTATGAACACATTTCTTACACAGAGTTATCAAATATCTGATTTTCCATACCTGTGTTGACAACTCATTGTTTTGCACTATAACAGTCTCTCACAAGATGGGAATTGGTCTCTATTCTTTTCAATAATTTAGAGGAGGGAATATAGTCCTTACATAGCTGAAATTTTTTTGATAAAATCTGGTTTTACTACAGCATTCTTCTTGTCAAATCTATCACATTACAACCATTTTATAGGTACAGAAATTTAGATCATTGTCACTCGCTATATCATTTTGCATACAACTATCATTCATTAGATGTTCTAGAAATATAAAACACTTAAATTCCTATATCTGTGTTGACAGCTTGATAGTTTTTATTACATCATTGTCTCACAAGATAGGGATTGACTTTTGCCTACTTTTCACATCTTGTAAAAGGACGAATAATCATTTTATTGCATACAGATTTTCATGTTTGGTTTTTATCAATATCAAAATGTTTAAACTTCTACATTTAAATCACTACAAGAGTGTATGATACAATTTATCCAAACCGCTTCAAACACTTTTTAGCAAAACTCTTTATTTATACATATACATACACCTACGTTTCGACTGACCTGCAGTCTTCTTCAGAGCAAGTTTATTTTGATCTTCTAAATAAAAAAAAAAACTTGCTCTGAAGAAGACTGCAGGTCAGTCGAAATGTAGGTGTATGTGTATGTATAAATAAAGAATTTTGCTAAAAGTGTTTGAAGAGGTTTTGATAAATTGTATTTATAGGATATTATGGCAAACATAAAAAGTGTGATTTTGGTAATATTTATGAAGAGTGTATGTTGTTGGATTTGCTGTGACATCTTATTTAGCACCTTCTATTCTTGATATTATTATATTAAGCAGAGTGAATAGAATTAATTATTGCTCCCAATTGCAATCTTTTATGTCTATTTAGACATTTTTTATTGGCTTTATTATAAGTTGGATATGATTTTTCAAGTTTTTTTTTTTTGCCAATTGGAAAATAAATTTTCTTAAAGCAAAAAGGAGGATTTTTTTTTATCCAACGTTTTATAAATGGTGCAATGCTTAATAACAATTATTTGTTTATCGGTGATATAGATTCTTTCATGCACATTTGTACAATTTTTTTTTTAATATAAAGTTTTGTCCAATAAAGCAAATTTTTATCAACGAAAATATTATAAAAATTTAACATACTAATAAAGACTTTTAATTTTACAGCAAAACAAATTAAAACTATTATTTTCTTTTAATAATGCAAACATATAATATTATATTGTTCTATCTACTTTTACAAATAATCAAATATTTCAATCACAGTAAGTCTTTTGAATCTGTATGTGGATGGAGAAATGCTTTTTCCATGGTATAGCAAACAACTGGGAGATGGGGGGGGGGGTAGATTCAATTTTTAATATAGTACTTTAAATTGCATAGAGATTGGTTGAAGTTTTTAAAGATTATTCCATGATATAGACATATTTGGTTTTTTTATTTTAAAAAATCCAGCTATATAAGAATCATTGAAATAATGCTGTTTTAATACTAAAATGTCAAAAAAAAAAAAAGGTGGATTGGGAAATTGGTAGTTTTCATTTTTGGAAAGCCTTATTTAAAAATAAATAAATATAATACTTCTGTTAATACAACTTATAAATTACAATATAACAATTCGTCAATTGCTAAAACAGAGAATCTTTAATAAATAAAATAACTATTTCCAAGTGCTTTCAACTCCTACGAGTCCTTATCAAGGCAGTATAAAAAATCCTATTTTTCTCCTAAGCGATAAATTCAACCCCTGTTTATTCAAGCCCTTTTTAAACAAATTCATCTACAAATATAAAAGACAATGAAACATTTGTATCTCAAATTTTTTATTAGCTAATGTTATATTTTCCGTGTATTTATTTTTTAAAGTATTTTTTTCAAATACTATATTGAATTCAAGAAATGCAAATAACGCAATAAATCTTTATTTTTAATATTAGTAACAAAAAATATAATAAAATCAAACAAGATTAGAGATAAACAACTTAGGAGTTATCAATATTTTAGAATAATGTATTGATTTTTTTAAGTGTGAGTTCAGATTGCCCAAACAACTTTTATATTATTATTCAAATTTTATATAAAATACTGTAGATTGGATGTAGTCATCTATCTACATTTCCATATTTATCTTTTAGTAATTCTTTAAATACTGCTTTGAAGTGATGAAATGATTGATACTGGAATAACAATTGATCATTTGAATATATCATAAGAAAAATGATGATGTAACATAATAATACTATTACTATGACTTACTTTACAAATCCAATGTGTAATCTAAAACCTTTTAGTATTAATTTTCATTGACAGGTCTTTTGGGTGTGTGTGTATGAACCTTTAATAGTATTTGTTTCTATTCTCAATTTCTTAAAAAAACTCAATTCTAAGTTTTCATGCTTCCTTTGGATTTTTCATTATCATAATATACCTAATATTGATTTAGAATTTTAAACAAATTCTTTTGATTTATAATTGATAGTCTTGTTTTGGAAATATTATTTTTTTTTTATTTGTTTTTTAAAAAGTGAGGGGAAAGAGAGAGAGAAATGAATTGTGTCTGTAGTAGTATTACCTAATTTAAACCTCTTCTAATTTGTAATTGACAGATTTGTTTTGGAAATTTTTATGATTCTGTCTTTTAAAAATTTAAATTTTTTTTTCAATATTATTGGCTTTTAAAAAATTGAGGGGAGCAGAGGGCAGAGGGGTAAATTGTTTTGTGAACTTTGGCCAGTTATATTGAATACATGTCCAATAAAAGATTCCAAATAAAAATGTATTGACTGGCCTTGAAACAACAAGAAGCTTAAAATAAAAATTTGATTTAAATTTTACTTTTTTTAAAATTAAAAACTAAAAAATAATGCAAAAATCAAACTAATTTCTAACAAGTTTAAAAAAATAATATTCCTTGTAACATGTGATGGGGCAGGAAAATGTTGTTTCCTTTTTTTTCTATCTTTGATTTTTTTTTGTTAATACACATTAAATTTATAAAAAAATAAAAGTTTGCAAATGAAAATTAATACTGAGAGATTTTAGATTACACAGTGAATTTATAAATTTAGTTGTAATAGTATTACTAATTCTCTACCCTCCACCCTTCTCACTTAAAAAAAAAAAAATTAAAGTAAAAGAAGAAAAATCCAAATTTTCATACATTTTTTTTTTCAATTACAAATACAAAAATGGTTATTTGAAATTTATCTATATGTTGTAAATTGATAAAAGAAATACTTCAAAAAACTTCGGCTGAGTCAAACTACTATGAAAAGATATAAAGATAGATACAATATAACTTAATAGTACTAAGCCAGCTTTGGAGAATTCTCACCAGAATCATAGAGCAGAAGAAATAAACAATGCTGTTAATGAGATGATTATATAAAGGTTAGAAAATATGCAAATTATTGTAGAGAGAAATGTAAATTTATAAACATCAGATGTTACATTCTTTTGATAGAGGGGTGCAAAACCCCTGTATGTTGATTAAATGTGTGTCTTTTGCAATAACCCATGCCTCCTTGAATTTTCTCTTTTGATTATCCCTCTCTGTGCAGATGATTTTGACATTAATAGGGGGGGAAAGATAGGCATATTTTTGTTTTCCCCATGATCTCTCTCCCACTCATGAAAAGAGAAATAAAAATTCCCCCAAAAACAAAAGATCTGCCAATGAAAACTAATATTAAGAGGTTTTGGATTAAACAATGAATTTGTAAATTTAGTCATAATAGTATTACCACTAGGATAAATAGATACATGACAAGTGTCCCTTCCTAACAAAAGCAGCAGAAGTAAACAGATGATACTTCCAGAAATAGAGTTATATGTATTTGAAAAACCTCATCTTAAGCAGATCTAAAACTATTTCTATATATTACAACTTAGAATAAATAGTATATTATTATTTTGGAATTTTAGCTTGTAATAAGCAAATTATTTTTGTTCATGTCATATTCATTTCTCAAAGGCAAGTAGAGGTAATAAAGTAATACAACACTCCCCCCTGCACTCTAGTCAAAAAATTAGAGCTTTTAGTGGTCTACCAGTTACCACTACATATGTGGAAAATGCTTGCTACACCTAAAATTCTTGGATTACAAAAGCGAAATGTGGATAACAAGCTATGAGAGATTAAATTCTCTATTTCAAGTAATCAAACCAATTCTTCTGTAAGGCAAACTATATCTGAAGTTGATTTAACCAAAATGTTTCATATAAAACTGATCTGTAAATGTATAAAGATACAGCTGGATAAAGCCTGCTTCTGATTGAATAAACAATATATCTTAAGCTATTATAAATATGTATGGAAGCCCTAGTTGCAAAAAATCTATTCATAGAAGTATTCATTAGTATACATATATAGTATTCATATTATATAAAATATTAATCCTAATAATGAATAATATACTTCTTTATTGTTCAATAGAAAGAGAATTTCTTTTATACAAACTTGTGTTTAAAAAGACTAGTAAACAACTTTGAATAAATTCGTCAAAAAACATTAATGAAAAGAAGTTGGAAAAAACTTCAAGTTTGATAGTTTGAATAACAATAAAGAATTTAAAAGTTTTAAAATCCCAAGAAACAAACTGAGAGTGAAGGAAAATATTTTCTTGTAAAATTTGTTTCAAAAATTTTATTTGTTTATTGATTAATTTAACAGTCAAATTTTTTTATTGTTAGATTTTTTTTTATTTAATATCAAATAAAAATTTTAAATTTTAAATAATATTTAATTTGAGTAGATAGGCAAAATAGAAATAATTGTTATAAAACAATTTAACCTCCCAGTTTAAAAGATAAATAAAAATAATAATAATTGAAATATTTTAATATTATAAAATATACTTATATGTATATATTGTGGCAGAATACCCTAAAATAACCAGAATCATTCTCTGGAGAGTGAACCTATTGCAGTGCATGTTTCTGCTGTACCTCTTGCAGTGACCCTCCTACACCAATCTCCCAGTTGTTGTTATTGAGAGAAGTCACACTGCACCATAGTAAATGTTTTTGCTAAATGTGTTTTACTCATTTATCGATTTTTGTAATGGCTGAATAGGGGGAACAATGTGAGATTCTGTTTTATGTTAGGAAAAATTGCAGGGCAAACAGTTATAATACATGAATCAGTTTACGAGCAAATTGCTTTGGGAGAAACATAAGTTTATGCATGATTTAATGGAAGTATCAAATGTACCACATCCCAAAAAAATTATGGTGCATGAAGTGTAATGTTCAGATGTTCTGATTATTTTTATGAAAATAACTTTACTCTGAATTCATTTGCAAAAGTCAGGCATTTTATCTATAAGTTTTGAAAAGTTTGCATGATGTGGTAAAATGAAAACAGTCCACTTTTTGGCTTAATGGGGAAGTCAAGTTTTACCATGACAATATGCCAGCCCACAAGCCTTGAGTGTGGTACCTGGCTTATCCATAAGCTATATTGTTTTGATCACACTGTGTGTAGCTTCTTTTTATTCCCCTGAATGAAAAAATGGCTCAAATTGTTTTTGTGGACTTAGAAGTGATAAAGAAAAAAATGACATAGGCATTAAAAGACATCAATTTAACAGAGTTGCCAGATTACTTCCAAAAGTGAAAAACACAATTAGATTGGTGCATTGCATTAAAAGAACTATACCTTGAAAGGGATTCAATTTGTAACCCCTAAAAATAAATACATAATTTTTTAATACAAACTTTCAGTTATTATGGAATATCCCTTTGTATTTAGGTATCTAGATTCGTGTAGCATTATATATAAAAGAATAATTTACAATTATATCTTTTATAATCAAGTTAATTATTATTAACTAAATAATATTTCGTATGATGAATTGTATGTGTGTACATATATGTATCACATCTAGACCATATACTATTTGTTTCGTTAAAAATGAATAATTTAGTCATACAGATTTAAAGTAAGTAATAATTAAATTATTGTAATAATTTTTTATATTATTAGACGCACATATCTTTATACATGTATAAATGTTTATTATTTAAAATAAAAAAATGTATAAGTGTTGTATTTATGATCACTTATCATTTGTATATTTTTAAATCGCAATATAAAAATTTACTGTTTTGTTTTTAACTGAAATGCAGGCTTATTATATACCTGTATCAGTATATGTAATATATAGGGTATATGAGCACAGACTTTCACACGACCCACCACTCACCACCCTATCTCATAACACTGATACACTTGAACACATATATGTCAAAAAGATAAATAATCACTAATATCCATATTTCATGCTAAACCAGCAATCATCAATTGGTCCAGATTATCATCTCTACACATATATGCAATAAGTGCTCATATATATATTAAGATAACCAATCTTCATACTTTAATGAACAGGTTTCAATCCACTCCACACTCCAACTCTTCAACTGTCCATCCAATTGAAAATCTGATGACGGAATGCTCAAAGACCACCCTGAAGCTGAGATTCTCATCACACCCATGTTGACCTAAAGTCAGTACGACCCCTCATGTACAGGACATAATCCATTTAATACATATATGAGGGATGGGAAGACATCTCTACATGTAATAACTGAAATACAGGCTTATCTATTGAAATGATATATATATATGAGAATTTAAAATAAATCAGAATCAGGGTAGAATAATTTATTTGTATTATTGAGAATAATTTTATTAGATGTTTAGTTTTATTTTTTATTACTACTAATTAATAAAATTATTAATTATCATTTTAATTGTATTGTGGTGAATTTATTTTAATGCTTTTTAAATATTTGTATCTTTACTTTTGTACACATATATTAAACAATCTTTTCCTATCCAGAAAATAAACAGACAATAATGGAAATTGCCACGTGTGTGAATTCTATTTCATTTTCTTTAGAATTATACCAATTGTACAAATAGGCTAAAAATCACATTTAAAGTTTACAGTCGTTATTTATATATTTTATTACTTGTTAATTTTGTCTAATATAGTCATATTATTATAAGGCCTGAGCTTATTAGCTTAAAGATCTTAGCAATTGTTCAGTTCTCATACAGCATATGCTCATATATTATATAGGATGTAAAAATGCATAGGAAGAAGAATTAATGATTGTTCTCATTCTAGTGACCTCTCAAAATATTTGATTTGCTTGATAATGATGATATCTTCAAATTTTAGATTAAACAGTATCTTATTTAAATTCAGTCACTAAAAACTGCTGCTTGTTTGCCATATTATTTTATTTCATTTATGCAATATCATCATTTAGTCTCTTTTTAATTTTTTTAAAAAATGTTAGTCCAATGTGAGGCAATCCAATCATGTGATTTGATTACATATTATATTTATGCTTTATTTTGATTATATTACAATATATATATATATCATTAAAAACAAGTCAACATTTAGACAATCCCAATATCAATAACAATCAACAATTTCAAACTGTTGTCAAGGCAACTTCCTTTTAATATATATATAAGTATGTGTGAATGTGTTGAAATGAATGTTTTCATGAGCAAAAAATCATATTTTCAGGAATAAACATGTTTAATAAAATAACACAAATTTTATATACACTTTTTACAAATAAACCATATTGTAATGGGCACATACGTACGTTACATTGTTTTTTATTATTAAACATGAAAAAAATAAAAGTTCGCAAATAAAACTTCTTTTTTTTAAGAATTGAAAATTAAAATTCTATACTAAACTCGTATCTATATAAAATCGCACAGATGAAAAAAATTATTAAAATAAAACTTTATTAAAAATAGAAAAGGTATTGTAAAAGCAAAAACTTAAAAAAGATTTAGAGATAAAAATATATCTTTAAGTTTGAAAACAAATTAATTAATGTTATTGAAAAATGGAAATGATTATTTTAATTAGTCAAAGTGAACTAGCTTTTGGGCATTTAAATGTATAAGCATCGGTCAGTTAGGAAAACAATAGAAACTAATAGCAAATGAGAGAAATCCATCAGGAAATCGGACCTCAATGGAAGGATCATCATCATCGATGACGTAATGTCCATTGGATCCCAAAGTTACATATAAAAGAAAAAGTTTGATAATAAAATTTTTAGTGGGTGAAGAAAATTGAAGAGAGGACAGATATGTGTTAAGTTGGTGTGGAGTTGAAGGAGAAGGGATTGAAAAGACGCACTCTTCAATCCCTTCAGTTTTGTTAAAAAAAAAAAGAAATGACATCATTTTTTCTACATGAAGGACCAGCTACAGTAAAATATCTCAGATCGTTATAACTGGCCACCAAACGTGGGCCGATCCATTAATAAACCACGTATACCCTGAGTAAATTTCTTTTGTCAAAGTGAGATATTTTTATCTGTTCACATAAAGTCGTATACTTTAAATCTTATAAAAGTACTGCCAGAAAAAAATTGCACATATATTAAACACGAGAAAATATTAATAATTTTAAATTGTGTTTTGCTAAAAAGAAAGTCAAAAGGTTGCAACTAATATGTTTGTTTTTTTTTGTTAATATATATTATGCTTTAACGTGTATAGGCGTGCACAGCCATGCAAGTTTATGATCGAAATGTGGTACCTTATGATGAGTACCTTTGGGAGTTACTTCAGTGTAACCCTACATATGCATTTCAATCAGTCATAAATAAGTTGGTGGTATTTATAATTGTGCTGCAAATATACACGTTTAAACCCACTATTCCTTAAAACATATTTACCTCAGTGCAACCTTCTTAAATAAATAATTTATAAAATTTGCTTGTCATGCCATGTGTAAAAATAAAATGTATAAAAAAATAGAACTCTTGTGGGGAGGAGGTGAACGTAAATGGTCCTTAAAAATGATAGTCAACATTTTTTTTTTGTATATAATCTTTGTAAAAATTACAAATTACTAACCGAATGTTTTTGTAAATGTTTTCGTTAATTGTGTACCGTAATTACTAACCCTAAGTAAAATTTTTTTTTTTTGTTTATTTTTTTTTTAAGCAAGTTTATTGATTTGTAACAGGCACATACGTATGTTACATTGTTTTTTATTATTAAACATGAAAAAAATAAAAGTTCGCAAATAAAACTTCTTTTTTTAAGAATTAAAAATTGAAAATTAAAATTCTATACTAAACTCATATCTATATAAAATCGCACAGATGAAAAGAATTATTAAAATAAAACTATATTAAAAATAGAAAAGGTATTGTAAAAGCAAAAACTTAAAAAAGATTTAGAGATAAAAATATATCTTTAAGTTTGAAAACAAATTAATTAATGGTATTGAAAAATGGAAATGATTATTTTAATTAGTCAAAGTGAACTAGCCTTTGGGCATTTAAATGTATAAGCATCGGTCAGATAAGAAAACAATAGAAACTAATAGCAAATGAGAGAAATCCATGGGAAATTGGACCTCAAGGGAAGGATCATCATCATCAATGATGTAATGTCCATTGGATCCTAAAGTTACATATAAAAGAAAAAGTTTGATAATAAAATTTTTAGTGAGTGAAGAAAATTGAAGAGAGGACAGATATGTGTTAAGTTGGTGCGGAGTTGAAGGAGAAGGGATTGAAAAGATGCACTCTTCAATCCCTTCAGTTTTGTTAAAAAAAAAGAAGAAATGACATCATTTTTTCTACATGAAGGATACCTCCAGATAAATAAAAAAATAACGGCTAACTGGATACCAATGTATTCAGGACGGCGTGGAAATTCCCGTTCAAAATTACAAACAACTACAAATTATGGACCTTTTAAAACCGTAAGAACTTTAGATAATTCATGAACATTAAATTAAAAACTTTCCATATTTAAAAAAATAGAAATAGATTCCTATCTGACCAAACTAAATTATTTATTAATTAGTTATAATTTTATTTAATGTATTTCCTTTTTTTTTGTAAAATCATTTCCATTTTTTTTTTGTTCTTTAAGTTTTATTTATGATTTTTGTTTTGTGATAAATTAAATTATATAAATGTTAAACTTAAGTCGGGCATGAATGGCTATATAGATTTGTAAAGTTATATTAGGGGAGGGTAATCTTAGGTTATTTGTTTCACAGTTGAATTAGGTCAATGGATTGGATATATTGGTGTAATTAGTAGATGTAGTACGAGATTCGCTATGGGCAGAATCGCTTTTCACGCCGCACACTTTCTTTTTGCCTAGAGAATGCAATCATAAGTCAGCAAAATGACCGCAGTCTTTTCCTATGGAGTTTTTTTTTATTGCTCTTATCGTCAGATAGATGTAGTATTCCTATCTGACGAAAGGCAATTTCTTCTCTTAACCTATTTGTGCTGTCATAGTTGTATTACATTGAATACATCGATATATCAGATGGATTGAAGTTGGTTTGACTGCAAACTTTTGGCCTAAGGTTAAACAAGGATAGAATATTTTCTTTTCAAATGCAATCTATGTAGTCTATTCATGCTCAACACTCTAAATAAAAATTAATTAAATTTAAGTTGGGTATGGACGCTTGCATGGGTTCGTTACTGGTTAATTATGTTTTTGGTTTTTATATTTGATCAAAATATATAGACATTCGGTAAATAATGTATTTATATCTAAAATGTATTTATTTGGATGTCTTTTAAGTTATTGGTGCCAATGCGGCATCTTACGATGAATGCTATTGGGTTTCTTATAAATTTACCTCTGCAATTCCACCAATGATTTTATACTTTGATCGTTTATGTTTATTTTGAAATGTTTTTGACCATGTAATCTATGTAATCGATCTATACTCAACATTATAAAACAAATTTATAAATCCATCTGTGTGAACTTATAAAAAATTAAAATGTAAACTAGTAAAAATTAAAATGTAAATTAAAATCTAAAATAAAAGTTAAAAATAGTGTTAAATTTTAAAATGTAAACATACTAAAATAATAATGTTAAATTTTATATATATATATATGTGCGTAAATAAATGTTTGTGTGTTAATTTCTGGCAGTGGCTTATTTTATTCTTTTTTAAAAATTATTTTTAGATAAGAATTTATAAAATATAAATCTCTGCTGTTCCACTGAGCTAGTGACAATGGGCTAACGATCGGAATCAACCAAAATAATTTTTTTTTAAACTTACATATCTGCCTACTATAGAAATTTTTCTAGGTTCAAATGCCTAGATGGCGCCCTTGTAGTGAAGATCATGTTATATCCATCTCCGGATCAATATAATATGGTTTAACTATCAGATATACATAATAATTATTTCACTCTACTTTAAAAACACTACCCTATGCAAATGCAGAGAACATCACTGCATATCCAGGTGTTCTATAAATATTTTGATTTAGATTATCAATCCCACACTTCACATAGTGTCAGCATACATCCACACCATATTTTGACCATAATTATCTTCGGTAGGTATCTTAGGCATTGATTAAAGTATTTGCTCCAATCTTTATCTGGTTTTTTAACCAGTTATACTTTTTATTATCAAAGATCACATTACATCTTATGGACCATATTGTCTTCAATGTATTATTGCTAATGTGTTATGCAGATTAAAGTTCACAAAGTTTCTTTTTACTATTTTATTTAAGTTTATTACTGGTTTATGAAGCACTTTATTTCTAATGTGCCAGAGAGCCTTACACTCCTCAAATAAGTGCAACAAGCTATCTTCCTTTATTTTACATAATACACATATTGGTTCCAAGTCCCTATGGAGCCTACTATTCAGCAGGGCCTTAGTAGGAAGGAGCCCATTTAGGAACCTAAACGTAAACCTAATGTATGATTGTGGTGCATATATCTGTTGTAATTTCTTCAATATATTATTTATATTTAATCCAGATAAAAATCCTTCTATACTTCATGCATTACTTCCCTGGTTTTTTATCTCTCTATATTTAACCCCTTCCAAACTAATCAAGTCTAGATTGTCCTGTAAATCCTTGTATGCTATCCGCAGATTGGCAAAAAAGGACCTCCTTTCTTTCCCTATTTCATGGTAGATGTTAACTTCAATCAGTGGAGGGTCAAAGCATTTATCTTTAATGACATGTATATATGTCTTAGCTTTGATAAACATAATATATTCTTTTAGGCCAATTAAGTTGAGACCTCTCTTATTAATAGGTAGCTGTAATGTTGAGATCGAAACTAGACTTGTTGCCCTTCCCAATATATATTTCTTTGCCATTCTATAGATCTTACTTGTTGTGTTATAGAGGTCAATCCATGGGGTGTAATAGTTCAATATACCCATTGTTATGGCATTAAATACTCTAGCCCTTGTAACTTCATAAAGTTTTAATGACGAGAAATTGTTTATCCTTGTGGCTATCTTTTCTATAATTAATTTATTTAAATATCTGTTAATTGAGGTCTTTGAGTTATATAATGGTATTCCTAGAAAATCTGTTGGTGTGACAAGGAATTCACAGGGCTTTTTTTTTCTGTGGCCAATTGCCATGCCACAGACTTTGCCAGTTGAACAGAAGATCCAGTTTGTTCTTGAAATTTATTGAGTATGCTCATCACAACTTGGATGTTGTAGGCATTTTGAAAAATTAACATGTTTAATAAAATAAAATTAAAAGTAAAAATGCCAACATTTCGACAAGATAGCAGTTATCCTCAACTGGGTAAATTAGTAATGACATGTGTTGCAGAAACAATCATTGTGTCACATGATTGTTGAATAATTTGATTTAAATTTGAGTGGTTTCCTTTTATTTGTGTGATGAAACTCTTCCATATGGATGGTAATTTTATTGTTTCATCACATTTTATTACAATTTGTTTTTTAAAAAAATTTCTTTAGCATCCGTAAATATCTTTTGATGATAATTGTTACATATGGATATGATTTTAGTATTTGAGAAATTTATTTGATGGCCGGTATCTAAAATATAAAGAGTAAGTGCTAAGGATGTTGGAAGTTTATCCTGCATTAATATGTTCATTTCTTGACACAGGTGGCCCTATTGTCTGGAGAATTTGCTAATGTTAATTTCTTCTAGCACTTATATGACAATTGTTCTTTCTTATGTATGTAGTTTGGCAAATGTCACCCACAGATATATGTATATTCTAAAAAGTATTTCATAGTGAATTATGAACTTGAACATAATTTTATTATGAGAGGCAGACATTGTAAAGATTATTTCAAAGACACTTTAATAAATGTAGTGTTAATAGTTTACATTGGTAGGATATTGCTGAGGATAGACTATAATAGAAAATTACAATTAGAAAAAATGTTAGTTTTTTTCTACTGCAGAAGAATCCAAAATACATCACTTCAAAACATCAAATTAACAGTATGCCGGATCAGTGTGTTCTGTATGTAAACATAGTTGTGATTTTTGGATTGGTTTATCTACTCTTTACAAAACACATCTCTTGCATGTTGTGGTTGTTGTTGCTGTTGTTATTATTATTATTATTATTATTATTATTATTATTATTATTATTGTTGTTGTTGTTGTTGTTGTTGTTATGATTCTGATTATCATCATCATCATCATCATCATCATTATTATTATTAGCAGTAGTAGTAGTAGTAGTAGTAGTAGTGGTGGTGGTGATAATTTTTTTTTTCACTAGTTGTCAAATAAATTTTGTTACTAAGATAATAGTAACATGTAGTTGTGTGCCATTCTGGTTCTCTACTTCATTCCACAAATATATTTGGCATTCAAATATATCATCAGCATTATCTGGACCATGGATGAATCCATTCTCTAAACTCTGCCACTGCCATAATGTTAACTGGAATGTTGTTAGGATAGTAGAGTTGAGGTCTGTCTATGTTCATAAATAGCACTTCTGAGATGGAAAATGACAATCTGAGTTCCGGTCATTACTATGAATCTCTAAGTTAAACAACCAATGTGGAGCGATCTTGAGGATGACTTAGAAAAGTGATTATCAGAAAATTATAATGTTTAGGAAATATAGCTTGTGTAGTGTGTAAGAGCAGTGAAAAAGGGGAAGGACACATGCTTGATCATCATCATCAATCTTAAATGTGGTCACTTGGGAATATCAATAATAAGTGAGAATTTATGGTTAACATTTGACACATTTGGCTCATTAACAATCAGTTATACAACTCCATTTCCGTTACAATATATATATAACTACAAAAAATGTTTCCATAGTGATTCAAGAGAAAACTTTGAAATAAAGAAAAAATAAGGAAAGAATCTGATTAGGGGATAAAAAAAATTTAGTAATTAAATTAAGATCTTTCTGCAGTAAATATTTGATTAACAAATAATACACTGTATATACACATATTTTATAACATATCCATAATTTACACAATGTGTGCGTGAACGAGACAGACGCCTGTATATTTGATATCAACAGCTATTATATGCAGGACTTGTATTTTTTGTTCACCGCTTGTGACCGTGGATATCAAATGTAATTCAAATCAGCTTTGAGTTGTTCCATTATGTATTGATGCTTTCAAAAAAAAAAAAAAAACGCCAGAAATCAAAGATACCATTCACTGAATGACTGACCAGAGGAACAAAAAGAATAGACTAATTAAATGTAGGCAGCTTTAATTCACTATGAATAATTAATAGTCTTTTTTTTTTAAAAAAAAAAGAAAAAATCTTTTTTATCAAATATTTATAAAGCCTTAATGTAGTAGAAAAAAATTCCATTTTTTAATATGCTTTTCATTATATTCTTCTAAATAATAGCCGAGCAAGGCATATAGAGATGGTAACAAACAAAACTCACCAAACTGAAACAGTATGAGGACTATTATCTTTTATATAATTTCATTTTTATTTTAATATGATTGCATGTCCTATTGTGGTAGCAAAGGTTAAGTGGATGAGAGAAAGAATCTATCAAGAGAGTGGGTAACCGCTGACTCATCAGGGCTAGAGTGTTTAAAACAACAAAATTGACTATGAAAATAGAGGACTCACGGGTTTATAAACAATAGCTCTTCGCAGTCTTTCTTTCAAAAAATCAAAAAATTTCAATGTCAAATTAAAAAATGGTTTATTAAGTATTGATAGCGGCTAGTGATAATTTGCCTAAAAATTTTTTTAAAAATAATTAATTAGTACTCAACGTTAGAAAAACAGCTGATCAAAAATAAAATTAGATGAATTAAATATCAAAAAAGAATAGAAGCCATGCACTCACACACACACACACACACTATAATATTATTCATTTATCTATGCAATACTATCATAGATACGATTTTCGATCATTATTGCAGGATGGAGATTTTTCCAAATTTGATCCAGTTTCTCCGCTTCGTAGACTCTCTTATCCATATCACATACCATTCTTTTTTATATATCCATCCATTCCACACACAGTCTCTTTCTAGATATTTTAAATCTCTTGGGATTCAATTTAAGACTGTAACTGTTCCTCTGTCATCATTCCTTTCAATAATATGCCCACCCCAGAGTCCTTCAGCCTTAATTTTTTCGATGGTGTTAATGTTATCTATTTGTTTTTTCATCCACTTGTTTCATTTTCGACTGTCTCTTGTGAGTCCTTCATACATTTCATTGTAGTTCATTGAATGGTCTGAAGTCTTTATACTGTTCTTCTGTTACGTGGCCGAGTCTTAGAGCTATATATATATAAATAATATCTATGCAGTATGTATACTGTATTTAAATATTTTAACAATGTTTTAAAATCTAAGATAGTCTGATCAAAGTCTAATATAACATAGTACAATACTTTCCTTAAAAAATTTTTTTCATCTGTTTTAAAAACTTACATTTATATAAAATAAATACTTTTTTTTTTTAAAAAAAAAAAAAGATGTGAATGGAATTTATAATCAATTTATTAATTTTTTAAAACTTAACAACTAACATATATTCGTTAAAATAAAATTGAAAAAACAAAAACAGAAATAAATACTTGGGGGGGGGGGGGGGGGGGAATCTGTATAATTAAAAAAAACCAGATCAAGATTATACACAACTACCATTTTTTAATGATATCTATTAATGGCAGGATCATTTTAAAAGCAGAAAATTAATTGACAATTTTTATTAATTAGTTCATAAAGATTGTATAATTTTAATAATAGTAAATTACATCTGGAAATCTTTTTTTTTTTTTATTTGAACACACAACGAAATAATTTTTACACGAATTGTTCAAAGATACTAAAAGTTAGTGTCTTTCTGAAGGTTTATGATGATGGTATTCTAGTTATATTTTTATATTGGACTATTTCCATCATCTAATATGTGTATTGAATGTCTTTAGAAAAATTTAACTTTATTTAAATATTCCAAATACATTTAACTGTTAGTAATAGCACAACAAACAGGTTAGTATGTGCACAACGTTTTGAGAAGTATTAGCCTCCCCTCTTCTTCAGGTGTTGCTGGCCTGACCAGTGACAGTACTAGCATGGGATTTGAATCTGGGTCCTTAGATTATTGAGTATTAAATTTTAAGGTAATGCTCTAACCGACTGAGTCTTCCTGCCAAAGGCAACAGTATGCAATAATTTCATGTACTTATCTATGAAGTTCCTCCTGATTTCTCTACTTTTTCCTAAGAGCAAAGTTGATTAGTGGTTTCCATACATTGTATAGTCACATTAGGTTGACTATGAGATTTTTTGCCATTGTTATGTGAGCAGCTAACCTGTTTGATGTGCTATTACTAACAGTTGAATGTATTTGGAATATTTAAATAAAGTTAATTTTTCTAAAGACATCCAATAATACATATTAGATTATGGAAATAGTCCAATATAAAAATACAACATACTAAAAGTTATATTCAAAAATTTGAAAGTTCTCCCACCCCCACCCAAAGATAATTAGAATATATTTTACAGAGCTATAAATTTTTCAAAACATTCTTAAACAAAAATCTTCAAGAAGTTTTTAGATTAGTATTTTTCAACTTTTTCTATAATGCCGCTCACTTTCATCATATTATTTTTGTGTAGGCCCATTTTAATTGTTTAGAGAATATGGTTCTTTAAAATTAATTTAGGCATCTAAAACTTATAAACTACCTGGACTATAATGAAAAGAGTGAATCAAGGTTTAATTCAAGTTTGGAAAAGAGAATCAATTGTTTACTGCTTGGGAGTTTATAAGGAGTTTGAATACCAGAAGTGACAAAACTGGGCCATGATCAATAGACCTTGATCTCCAAAGTTTGCCATTTCACCTCTGCACTAAATCACACAGGACAATTCAAATATAAAATCTTAAAATGCTTCTGGTTGATTGTGAAGTAGCAAAACATAATTTTTTTCAGCTACTCTGTGGCATTCATGTATAAGTTCTTACTGTCAACAGAAATATGAAGTGCTTGGTAGTTTTTCTATTCAAAGAGTTATTTTTATAACTATTTTTTTCTTTCTTTTTAATTTTAAAGACATGATGTTAGTTAAAACATTTTACACAAATAATCAAGAAACATTAAGATTTTGTCCTACATTTTTTCCTTTTTTTAATTCATTTTTGCTCTGTTTGGTTTATTGCAATAGAAGAGTTGTGGATTTCAGAGTTCTAAGTCCATAAATCAGCTTTAATCCATCACTTCTGGTGCTGAACGTCATGTGAACTCCTGAGCAACCTAAGTTAATGAGAAAACTTGTTTAGCCTTGAGGATCATCAATTATTAATAATTGAAATTTTCTTAGTAACATCAAAGGTTAAAGGTTATCTCTATTTACATGGATATGATTTCCTCATTTCTATTTTTATTATAATAACAATCAATGGAAATATTTAAATCAACATATATATATATATACTGTAACCATTTGGGTTACATGGCATGCAGCAACATAACTATGTGTGTGCATATATATGAAGTAAAGGATAAATAGTAGAAATAAACACAGAAAATTTTTTGTAGATATTTTCTACATTTCCTGAAATAAAATAATCATAGTAAATAACTCCGGATTTAAAATAAAATTTGGTTATAAATAAACATTTAAAAAGGTCTGATAAATAAATTAATATTGTAATCTGATTTTGAATTTAAAAACAAGCATGATTTATTTTTGAAATCTTTTAATTAATGCTTGCATACATTTCCTTTATCTATTTTTAAAAATTTTTGTAGATTATAAAATTCCAAAGAATTAAAGCTAATTGAAATCAAGTTTTTCTAATCATACTTTTGATAAAACTTCAAACATGTAGACAGATTGAAAAACAGTCTATAATGTGTTTTTATCACCTTGGCAATCTAACTATAAAAGGAATGATAAAAAGATCATTTTAGTTCTTGTTTTAATATTTTTATGAAGTATTGGAGAGTTATACAAAGCTCCCATGAAAGAAGGCAAAGGAACAACTTCAGCTGCAGTCTACTAATTTACTATGACTCACTTCTGTATTCACTAGTCTGCTTAATTGTGGACATGATAGCTGCTTGTCTGAAATAATCCTGGACAGAAGGAATACCCACTTTTCTATCTCTATAGCCTTAAATGGGGACAAGGCAGCTTGGGACTGAAGCCCATCAATCCCTAGACAGAAGGGAGCTCATGGCATGCAAACAAATTACCTCAAATCAAAGGCTCCTCACTGACAAAAGCCACAAGCTAGAAACTAGTCTGGGGATATTGAATGAGTAGGCAGTAGATAGGGATTTTATGCACAAGACTTCTGGCATCCATTTATTACTCTGGCTTGCACTGAGTGGCACTACTGTATGAAGAGTGTTGCCTATTTTAATAATGCTTTTAATAATCTTTATGTTTTTATCTTATCAACAATAAATATCACCCCAGAACTAAGACTGCTGCAGAGAGGAAACTGTAGTATGACATATTTTTATTATTTTAAACTGTGATTAAATCTGTAAATAAATATATTTTAACTATAGTCTGTTAAGTTTTTTTAAATCCATCAAGGATCCATAATCTATCACCTACATAAGAAAAAACAAATCGCGCAAATTTCTGATATCAAAAATAAATTAATACTGCTGATAAGCAACTGCTGTTGGTTTTTTATACAGATTTCTATCCCAATAATTAATAAATATTTTATATAAGCCATGAATAATCAAAATCAATATAATTTTTTAATTCATTACTTTTAACATTTTCTTTTTACCAGTATCTTCAAACCCTATCAAAAATATCTCATTCATATATTCGTATTTACGAATTTTAAAGCACATTGAATACAGGTTAAAGCCTGACTAAAGTATTTACATATGCTTTCTGTGTGCTCAATAAATTAATTACTACTCTTCAATAGTTTATAGAATTTCCAACATTAAGATCGTAACATTAACTCGCTGTAAATTGCAAGATTTCGTGTAAGTTAATTTGGAAAGGAAATAGTGGACTTAAACAGTGGAGAAAAGAACTACTTCATGCTTCGAAATCAAGATGCTTCAGCATTGCCTGTATAAGTAAAAATTTAGGTTAAAGATAAGATGTCTGTTCTTATCTTTATAAAAGTCACTATCTTGGGTCGTGGTTTGGAAGGTCCCTCTACTGGCAAAATATGCTTGATTATTACAAATTTTAAAGCGCATTGAATACAGGTTAAAGCCTGACTAAGACTAAGTATTTACATATGCTTTCTGTGCACTCAATAAATTAATTACTAATATTCACATTTAATTGCTTTTCATTATTATATAAAATGTTGCTTGATGCACTCCCATAATTAGCATTTGGTATAAAACACAACCTGAACACTCTCTTTCACTGGATCAGACTTTGTAAGATAAGATAGATAGTTTATTGAGAAGATAATAAAGAGGATGTAATTGCATGTTATCTCTGGTTAACAGCATATTTGATTTAAAGAGAGTCGTTTTATCCTCAAGCATTCACAATAAATACTGTGTTAGGCTTTCATGGTGATAAGAAATAATTTGACCAAAGAATAATTATGCCTATCATTATCAAAAAACAGAAGACATTAAAATATTTAGCTACTGAACTAATCTATGTAACAAATTGTCTTGGAGTCCTAATTAAGATGTTTTTGAATTTTAGAATAACTTGATAGTAAAAAAAAAAAAAAAAGATGGTTAGATACCAAAAATCCACATGCCCCAAATCCAGATCCAAAACTCCATACTGAAGCCATAAGTCAGAAACTGATTTGAAGATATGGATGTGATTTTCTGTTAAAAAAGTTTATCTCTTAGGAGTTTCCAGAGATTTGTTGATAATGAAGTAGAAATTGTGTATGAATAAAGTACAAAAGTAATGGAAAACAACATAAAAATAATTATTATACTATAAATGGGTGTATTTAAACATTCTACTTGCTAAATGCTTAACTAATATATAAGTTAATTGTTACTAATTTTCTTCTTTTCTGAGCTGATGTAATATCTGATAAAAGCAAATACTAAAGAACCATTTAATTGCATCACTATATGCCACGAATATGATATAGTAAAAATATATTGAAAGCATGCTTGGCAGTAATAAGGATAAATATTAAAAAAACTACCTTTTCTATGAGTGTTTTTATTTTACAAGATAGTATATAAGTTGTTACTTAATTGAAAAATTCTGAATGGTGAATTATAATATTACAAGGTTTATAGAACCAGTTTTAAAAAACCCTCTTCCACCGACTGTGACAAATGCCTGTTACTATCCATAAATTTTAATTTAAAAATAACATAGCAATATTAAGTATATAGTCCAAAAATCATAAGAGGAGAAATTATAGATGACAATTTGTAGATGCTAAAAGCATACCTTTATTGTACTATATATGGATTCAATGTGCATTTAAGAGCAGAATAAAAAGTTTGTATTCTGAAGGTTACAGATTTAGATTATAGATTAATACTAATAAAATTGAGGGAATAAACAGAGTTATTCCAAAATATAAAGTATTGAAAAAGATAAAATAAAATAATAAAGAAAAATTTGGAAATGTGTTGAATAAACTAATAAGTATAAATAAAGAATGGTATCATTAATTTAAATCAAAGATAGGAAATATTTCAAAAAGTTTTTTTTTTTTTAAAAAAAGCTTTTCTATTAAAAGTCAATAATGAAATAAATAAAGGAATAAATAAACAGAAATTTACATTTGGCTACTAATATGACTAATAAAATGGTAAAGAAAAAAAGTAGAGAATTATAAGTACTGATGCATAGCTAAAAGTATGAATAATAAGCTTAACAATAAACTGAAATGGGACATTGTGAGTGGGAATGAATGGGTGGTGTAGAGACAGAGTAGAGAAGACACAGATTTGGTTTAGTACATAAAAATAAAACAATTTTAATAAAAAAAAACAGTTTCAGGAATAAAATGATTATTGGAATAAAAAGTATGGTAGTCTATTAGCAAAGATAAAGAATGCATTGGAAAGTGGAAATAATCCTCTTGTCCGTTATTAAAAAAATTATGATGATTCACTTTGCAATGTAGTAAAAATAATGCTAATTTTATTTCATGCATAAAAAATATTGAAAGCATTAAATATGACTTTAATCTATTTAGGATCCACCACCCCCCTCCTTCTTATTTGAAAGACCTAACAAGAACGTCATACATATTTGCAACATTTTATTTTTACAATAAAACTTTTTTTTCTATATCATATATTGATAATCTTGACATTAGTTATTGCAAATATAAGCTTTCAAATGATAGATATTCCAAAAGTTAATATTTGAAATTTTCAATATAGGAAACTAAAATTACTAAATGAAGTTCTTAACTATAACAATGGCATCTTGCATATTGGATGTAATTTCATCTATCCAAAATGTTAGTGGAATGAAATATTTCGTATTTGAATACTATTTTTCAAATTCAAAAGAAATTTTGGTTAGACATTATTAAAAAAAGAAGGTCTATCTTTAAATTAATAATTAAACTTATTAAAATTTTAAAAGAAATTTCTTCACTGATTTTGATAAAAACCATTCTTGTTAGCCAGTAAAATTTGCTTTTATTTTGTCATAACAAAGTTTCCTACTTAAAAATAAATATTTTCAAATAAAATCTAATTGTAGTCATATAGATTTTGGATTAAAAATAAGTATTTTTTAAAAAAAATTTGCATAAATAATCTTAAGTATATAAACAAATTACTGAAATTTACAATTTTTTTTTTTTTGAAATGACAAATTTGAAAATTTACCATAAGGCCAAGCTATTCACCAATCAGAAATTCACTTCTATTGAAATCAAAATAGAGCATGTTTAGATTCTTTTATATGTATATTATACCTTCTAACTCCCTATTGGTCCATACATTGCTGACATATTCAGATTTTTTTCCAACTAATAATTTTAAATTTCTATAACAAAAAACTGTACAGTAATTTAATATTATATAAAGTCATAAAATAATGAAATAGTGATCACAACGCCATCTCTATAGTAATGCCCAAAACAGGAAAAAATAAGTGACATTGTAACTACTGGTTCTAAAGTAATTAATGCTTTTTAATGCTGTGTTTCTTTGTCAAACATAATCATTGTATTTCCATCTTTATGTCAAATATAATGACTGCCCTTTGACAAAGGTTCTTAGCACTGAAAATGCATTAAGGTTAAACTTAATGTTTTCAACATTTTCTATTTTGTATGAAGCAATAGCATCTTTAATTTATTATAAATCATTTATAAGCTAAAGATTTAATGAAAGTACACACAGATGTATGTTATAAAGAAGAAAGAGACTACATTATACAAATGAACAACACAGAATAAATAATATTTCTGTAGTGTAATTTTCATTACACCACTCTCAAGCAAGATATGTTTCCACCCACTTTTAACTCTTTGTGAAAGGATGTAATCATAAACATATGATCAAAGAATTGCAAAAAAGATCTATGACTCCCAAGATGCATATTTCATGTTGAATCAGCACTCATCAGTTAGCCTGGGTCACAATCTCTTATAAATATATTTATCACGTTTAGTATATAGAGATAGCAAAGGACTACAGTTTAATTGATAAGTGTCAAATATGCAGCCCTCATTAATTTAACACAAATCACTTATTGAAAGTTATTAATAATTTTTATTAGTCATTCATTAGACTAGACATTATCCAATAATGAATAATATTTCTGTAGTGTAATTTTCATTACACCACTCACGCAAGATAGATGTTTTTCTATGCATTTTTACCACCTTGTGGAGGGATGTAATTATAAACATATGATCAACGATATGCCCACTGATGAGTTCTGCTTCAACACAAAATGTGCATTTTGAGGATCAGAGATCTTTTTTACATGTCTTTGATTACATGTTTATGATTCCATCCCTCCGCAAAGTGTTCAAAGTGGATAGAAACCAATCCCTATCTTGTTGAGAGTAGTGTAATAAAAATTACATTACAGAAATATTATTTATTATTGGATAATCTCTAATCTAATGAGTGACTAATAAAAATTATTAATGAACCACATGCAAATTTGAATTTGTTACTTTAAACCAAAAAAAAAGTCAAGTAGAAGGAATGGTAAAACAGTAGATGAAATGAAATTTAGAAAATTTTTAAGAATTGATGAAACTTTGTTGAAATGTAAACTTTTTTATAAAAATGAATTGATATTTGTAATGCAGTTTATGATTTAAGACTGAATGGCGGATGGAGTTTTTTAAACGACTATGATTTTAGTAGACCAAGAACCCAATGCAATAGAATGTGTGAAATTTTAGAACAATTAGTTTAAATGTAGTCAAGCATTGTTAGCTGAGAGGTCATCATAGCCACCTTGCAAGCAAGTAGTTAGTTGCAGACGGTTGTGGGTTCGCGTTCCAGCCGGTGCTATGACATATAAAAAAAAATTAGTTTAAATGTACATGTTTCTAAGATAGTATTTTAAAAGCTATTAACATTAAATTAAAGTCTACAATCACTTATTACCTGAGAGCAATCTATTCTAAAAATATTGGAAATCCAAATCTGATTTCACAACACTAAAGTGACTGGTTCATTTGAATGCACTGTGGAGACAGTTTTGAATTTTCAGTATTTTGGAATGTTGCTCTTAGGAGAAACGTGTATAGATTAAATTAAATGTTAATAGTTATTTGTGGGCACATGTTTAAAAAATGTTCAAAGTTTATGCATGCATTGTGAAAATCGTGGGAGTAAAATAGAGATATATTTAATTTTTAGATATAATTTAAAGTTATATATCAGAATTTATGAAATTTAATATTTCATGTTTATGATATGATTGTCAAAATTTACTTTATCAAATACGTTAATATAGTCAAGTGTTGGTGGCCGAGTGGTCAGCACAGCCGCCTTACAAGCAGTTGTCCCGGGTTCACTTCCCGGCCGATGCTTTGACACAGGAAAAAAAATATATATGTTAATATATATATATACTTTATAATATTGTCTGAAAGAATGACACATTCAATTTAAAAGATTTTTAAATAGATTAGACACATTTTTATATAAGAAAATATCCCAGTGCATATTACTAGCTGCAAATTTAAGTACAAAATGTTTAAATCCTTTTCTAAATGTTATGCTATTTTAGCAATACCCTCTATGAATAAATATAAAGTTCAGATTTTATATTTATTCATAGAGGGCATTATTGAAATAACATCATGTTTGGGAGGATATATTAATAATTTTTATTAATCATTCATTAGATTAGAAATTATCCATTTAATGAATAATGCTTCTGCAGGGTAATTTACTTTCATTGATTGGTTCGTAACAAAATTGTAAGGGCAATAAGTTTAACACTTCAATTAAAACTGTAGTAACTGGCTATCTATATATACTGAATAATGATAAAAATGTGTAAGAGATTGTGATCTGGTCCAACTGAAGAGTGCTGGTTCAGCATGAAATGTGCATCTTGGGTATTATGCATCTTTTCCACATATTTTTGGTCATATGTTACATCCCTCCACAAAGGGTTAAAAACATATAAAAAACAGTACCTTGCCTGAGAATTGTGTATTGAAAATTACACTACAGAAATATTACTTATTAAGTGTGTGTGTGTGTGGGGGGGGGGGTGATTTGAACAATAAGTTTTGATATATTACAAAAAAAATTTTGGATTTAAGATATCAGAGAGAAAGAGATATATAGAAAGACAATTCGTAAAATATATATATAAGATGATGATAGGGTAGTAGAGATTATTATTTTATTATTTTTAAAAAAGCTGTTTATAAAGTGGATTATTTTGTAGCATATTTTAAAAAAGCTGTAGATCAGAAAACGATAGGCCTGATAAATGAATCACAAGTTGTTTGTAACATTAAAAGACAATAAGATATAAAATAGAGACATTGTCTTTCTTATATTCTGACTAATATTTTTTTAGAGAGTAGTTAATTGAAAGCTATTTTGTAAAAATGGTTTTAACACAAGAAAAAAAAGATTATATTAGATTTTCTAAAGATGTTATCAGAATTCAAATAAATACACAGCCATGATAAATGCAATAAGAAATAAAATTGACGAATAGAATATTTGAAGAGTAATAATTGAAGAAGTTCCTGAAATTGAGGCTTTAAAAATTATGTAAAATTATTAAACAAGTGATGGAAGTATTTGATAAAGAAATTAGAATGACAATTATATGCTAATTCAAATTAGTCCATGGTTGTTGTTGGTTTTTTTTTTTTTGGAGTTAGATTTAAAAAAGAGGTCTGTAAAATATTTTGAACTATTTTTTATTGAGAGAAATGATGTGAATAATTAGAAAAAGAAAGAAAAAATATTAATAAGCATAAAAAATATAAAGTTGGAATATAGTAGCAAACTAGTTAAACACAACCGATCAAAAATGCAGAGGTGTTAAAAATAGTAAATGAAAAAAGTCTATTAAAGAAATTAGGCAGATAAGAGAAATTGTATTGTATATTATCAATATAGATTGGTAGAAACTTTAGAAAATAAAAGGAAAAAAGATTGGTCAGAAAATTAATGGATAACGTTAAAAAAACAGTTATCTATGAGACTTTAAGAAAGTCATAGATGGCACTTCATTCATTATTCTGAAGAGCAGAGTAAATAAGTGAAACATTTAAAAAAGTCATCTCAGCTGATGTAGAGGTCCTGCTATTGGTGCCAACTTATATATGTATTGAAGACCATTTAGAAGTTACTCAATTTCTTTCTAAATTGTTATCTCAACTAAATATTTTAATAAGCCATCTGTTGAATTTATGGTTTAGAAAATAATTTTTTGCCATTATGGTTAAATCTGCTTAACTTTTAATATTTCAATCAACCTTTTAATTTACTGTTGCAATGGTCTGTTGTTTTTTTCCTGTTTTTTTTTAAAGAATAAAAACATTTTTAAATATATATTTATATTTTCAATTTTTTTTATTAAAATCATAAGTTTCCAAGTAAAAAAAAATAAAAGAGTAATAAACATAAATAGATGATCAAATAAGACTTCATTTGTAACTTTCAGGCTAAAAAATATTTTTTTAAATAAAAAAAATATTTAGTAAATTTCTAGGTGATAAACAAAGTTTTGATAAAGTATATATTCAAGCAATATATATTTTTTTAAAATATTAAAATTTCATTTATTATAACAAAAAATAAGTGATATCCCTGGAAGAAGGTATCTCATATTTAATAGTATGCACTTCCTGTTTACCATTAGTAAATTTTCAGTTGATTAATTTTTGCTAAAAATACTTTGAAATAAAAGTTCATTGTAAATATCATGTACTTACTGAAAAACAAATATTTAATTTAATTTTACAAAAAACCAAAGTCAATTTTCTAAAAACCAAAGTCACACATGGGAATTAAATGCATTCTTTTAAAGCTGCAATATTTCATTTTCTTGAATTGATTGTTTATTAAAATATGCTGATTTTAAGGTATTTTAACTAGAACTGATATTAATTAAAACATTTTAGTTTTACTTTTTGTTGGCAAATAAATGCAAAACTATAAAATTAATATTTCCAGGTATTCAAAAATGAAGTGTTGTGAGCCCAATTGGAGCATTAATGCAATATAGGATCATATCTAGTAGTGTGTTAACAAAAATCCGATTCTTTATTTTGTTTATCCAAATTTTCATTAAATTTATTTATATAACTTTCTTTTTATACTTATTGATTGTTTACTACTTATTCCAATTAGATTTTCCCCTTGTATAGTTTACATGCTGGAGTATAGTGGGAGATTCTGCAGTGCAATGTCCATAAATCATGGCTTTGTCTCTGATACTATCTGTGGTCAAACTTTTAATGAAATTCAAGCAATAAACCATATAAAATATTTTGACAATCTTGTACAATAGTTTATTAAAATCTTTTTAACTAGCTGCAAAATAATCATAATACATCAAATCGATATATAAGCCAATGTAAGGTAATGAGTTTATGGTATATATTTAATTAATTGAAGTGGTAATAAATCTTCCTGTATCATCTATTTTTAGCATATCATGTTTTGGATTTCATCCTATTTCATCTGATGCATTAGAAACACATGTCATACAAAGATCAGTTGGCTTTTTAATTAATAAATAATATTTAAAAAGTTAAAAAAATCCTCCAGATTACATATTTTGTATTTTTGCAATAGTGCTGATAAATTATTTTTTTATATGTATATATTTATGCACACACATATAAAATATAGAAAAGTCATGTAGAATAATTATGGATTTGCAATGATCATTGTCTAGTGTTAGAATTTTAGTGAAATTTGCTTCTTTCTCAGAAAGTGATTTCTAATCAACCTCAAAATTGTTTTCTAATAAATAGCTCATATCCAGTCCATCTAGTCAATTAATAATTGGTCAGTAAATGGGTATCTAATTAGTTTAACTACTTGTAAATCCCACATTATTAAATAGAAGATGACCAAGATGGTCAATATTGATTTTCCGTTGAAGAAGACTTTTAAGGCTGATTTAAATTTTTTTCTATATAATATGTCTAAATAATATAAATAAATTCATTAAAATTTACATTATTTCTCAAGTATTGAAATATTAAAATTGTATTATGCTGATAGTAAATCATTATCATCACCAACCATTATCAATCCATGGCAGATTAAAGGTCTTTCCAAGTTCAATCCATCTTTTCTATTCTCTAGATTCTCTTCTTCACATCACCCCTGTGGACTTATTTCACCCATCCATCGTTCATGTGGTCTATTTCTGGGTCTTTTATAATCTCTTGGAATCCAATTTAAGATTTGAGTTGCCATTATCATTTCTTCTAACAATACATCCATCCCAATATCACTTCAGTCTTTTAATTCTTTCAACGATGTCAGTAACACCTGTTTGTTCTCTTATCCATGTATTGCATTTTTGATCTCTTCTTGTTACTATTAACCTACATCTCTCCATACTTCTTTGAGTGGTCAGAAGTCTCTGTACAGCTTTTCTATTAAGTGTCCAAGTTTCAGATCCATAAGTAAGAACTGATGAAACAAATTTATTAAAAACTTTCCTTTTCATAAACATAGGCATATTTCCTTTTAATATCGTTGTTATTAGCAAATAATAGTGTGTATATAAATGTATTATCATCAATGATGTGGTCTTAATTGCTTGAGTGACCAATATTGGCATAATATATATTTCTAAGACATCTTATGAGGGAAAGTAAAGCCTAAAACATATGATATGCTGGGATTATGTAATTTGTTTTTATAAATAGATAATATTTAGTATCACCATGATTATTTCTTGATCACAGCACCCTGTAGCAATATACTATCATCAGTGATTTAAACTTAAATGCTTGATTGACTAACCTTGAGTGTAGCAAAGATATATGATGAGGATAGGTAAGCTTGAAACATTTATTGATATTAAATCTTTCTTTATATCGGTAATAGATAATATTCAGTACCACCAAAATTCTAGCTTTATCAAAACACCCTTATTGTTTTATTGTATCCACTTATTTTTGGATAGAAACGAAGTACATATTCAGTTATCACATATATACACACATACTATTTTTATAAATGCAAAAAAAATAAGAAGTACACCATTATTTAAATATATAAAGCTGAGTCTATTTAAATAAAAATTTGATCTGATCTTCTGATCCTCTTTGTCTTCTCTTCACGGGTGTTTTGACTTCTAAGCTGGATGTATATCTATTATTTTAAAGCAAGATAATTGAGAGTTAATCTTGCATGATCAAAGTGGGCTTTAATGCATTTTGCAGATAACTTTTCAGTCGGAATAAGAGAATTTTTCTAAAATTATCTTTGTGTTTATTTTGCAGTAATATTTCGTAGCTAATTTTAAAAAATATTACTTTGAAGAGATTCCCATAAAAATTAAGATACCTTTAAGAATTTTAGCCTTTGACATTCGATTTTCAAAATGTCATTATTTTCTTAAAGAAGAATAAAAGAAGAATGTAGAAAAAAAAACACAGAAAATTATATTACAATATATAAAATGATCTGCTAGAAAGAAAGTTTGTTAACTCCAAAAAGTCTAATAAAAGATACTGCGATCAACTAATAAAGAAGCGATAGATAATCTTAACAAATATCTCATAACCCTTCTTTTTAGAAGAGCATTAAAATAATATCTTGATTTAAGGGAGGATAAACATAAATAGGAGAGCTTCTTGAATAAAATATACGAGATCTATCTGTGTGCTCGGTTTGTTTAATAGAAATCTATTGAGATTGGCCTGCCACCTAGTTTTATTATTATAAGATACTGCCACTTACTGGTGATTGTATGAAAGGCTTTTTGTCCTATTTATAAAATTTCCCCGCTTGTAAACAGTGATAATTTATGAATTTTGATAATTTATGAATTTTTTTCCCGTAAAACTTGAAATGGTATCAACAGCAATAAACACATGACTTTCTCACATACTTCTAAAAATAGATCACTCTACTTTAGAGACATCTACTGTAAGCTTGAGTAATCACTGGATATTACAGTGCTACAATATTTCCATTCCCAGACTGATTTATGGCTTTTGCCTCCTCATTGAAATTTATAATTCAAAGCATGAGTGATTTAGTTTCAGCATTGAATCATAGTGTTAACTCAAACTTACAGCAGATGGCTCTCAAGTAGGATGAAGAACACATGTCGAACGGGATCTTTAGCAACAAAGGCATATACACGTAAATGGAAAAATATGTGTGATTTAGTTTGCAAGTTGTGTAAGGAAGGCATAGAAAATATTAGACATCTGTTTTTCAATGTAAATGCTTGGAAGCAGAAAGAGTACAAATAATGAAGTTAGGGAAGAATAAATACGAACAAAGTGATTATACAGAGAGGGAGTTAATATTTCCATTCACAGACTGATTTATGGTTTTGCCTCCTCATTGAAATTTATAATTCAAAGCATGAGTGATTTAGTTTCAGCATTGAATCATAGTGTTAAGTCAAACTTACAGCAGATGTCTCTCGAATAGGATGAAGAGCACATGTCGAACGGGATCTTTAGCAACAAGGGCATATACACATAAATGGAAAAATATGTGTGATTTAGTTTGCAAGTTATGTAAGGAAGGCATAGAAAATATTAGATATCTGTTACTTCAATGTAAATGCTTGGAAGCAGAAAGAGTACAAATAATGAAGTTATGAAAGAATAAATATGAACAAAGTGATTATACAGAGAGGGAGTTATTGGTTTTTATGCTGGGTTTGGGAAAAGATAAGGGGGATTTAGATATGAAGGCCATGGAGTTTACAAAGATTATGTTGTGGAAATGGGATAGAACAGATTATGGGAAAACTTAGGGTGGAGAATGGAAAGGAAAGGTAAAGTGGCTAACAAGTTTCTCTGGGCATAGTTGCTGAGAGATTACTGACTCCATATAAGAAGAAGTCACAGTGCATCACATCACATCACATGTAAGAAATTGAAAGATGGAAATGCAAGAGGTTTGGATGGATGGGCAGCAGAGATGGTTATGAATTTAGGGCAGAAGACAAAATTAAAACTATTACCATGTTTTAATAAGATGGCACAGAAGAGAGAATTTCCAGGTAGTTGGAGTAATACAAGAGTAAGGCTATTATTTAAAGAGAAGAGTAAGAATCATAGAAAGCTAAACAATTATAGACCAATAGTGGTAACATCAGTGTAGTAAAGTTTTCTCATATATAGTGGTGGAAGGGTTGCAAAATGGATGGAAGAAAATAATATAGTGGGAGAAATGCAATGAGGTTTTCGATCAGATAGGTATATAGAAGATAGTTTGTTGTTACACAACTTATGAATATGAGTAGGAATACAGGTAGACAGTTATATCTGGTTTTGATAGTGGCATATGATAGAGTAAATAAAAGTAGATTATGGGCAAGTTTAGTAAATTTGGGAATGGATGGAGCTTTAGGGGATATGATTAAATAATTATATGAAAATAATTACTACACATAACAATTAAGGAATATAGAATCATTTAAAGTTAAAAATGGAGTGGGACTATAAAGATGTCCTCTGTAACCTATTTTGTTTTTGTTATATTTGAGAGAAATGGAGAGAGCAATAGAAAAACTAGGAAGAGGGGTAGAAATATCATTAATAGGTGGCAAGGGAGTATACCTGTTGTTGGGTCTTTTATTTGTAGATGATGTTTTTTTGTGTGAAGAAAGAAAGAAAAATATGGAAGTTATGCTGATGACATCTGTGAAGATGGGTAAAGAGATAGGAATTAAATTTAGTGAAGAAAAATCAAAAGTAATGATGATTAATATTGGAGAAAGAGAAGACAAAGAATTTTTATTGGGGGATATAAAGTTAAGTGCAGTGAATAGATATAACTATTTGGAAATCATTTTAAGTAATCAGAGAAATTGCTTGGATGAATGGGAGAAAAAATTGATAAATGAAGCAAAGAAAAAAAAGGGATTGATAAAGAAATTAACAACGTTCTTCTATGTGGAAGAGAGTGGAGTAGCAGGGTTAACATATGGTAATGATGCATTATGTGTTAGTAAAGGGGTATTAGATTGCTTAGAAAAAGCACAAGGAGAAGTAGGAAGACATGCATTTGATGCAGAAGGGTGGATGGCAAAGTAGGCAATTCAAGGAGAAATGGGATGGTCAAGTTTACATATGAGAGATGCAAAAAGCAAAATGAAAATGTTCAGTAGATTACAGCTTATGGATAATAAAAGAATAGCTAAAATAGTATTTAATTGAGATTTGAATAAAGGGCAGACATCAAGATGGGTGCAAAACATAATGTGTTATACAGAAGATTTAGATAAAAAATTTATGTCAGTGTACTTATACAAAAGGTGGGAAGATTGTGTTAGGAGAATTGTTGAGTATTTTAGTGTTAAAGAATGGGATAGAAGAATAGATGCAATAATAAAGAATAGGGGGTTGGAAAGATGGAGGGTTAGTATGGAGAGTAAAAATAGTTTAAATATTTATAGAAGTAAACAGAATATTGGGTGCGAGTTAATTTATGATAATAGCAAGGAAAGTAGCTTACTGTTTAAGGCTCAAATGAGATCTTTAGCAACAAGGGAATATAAATGTAAATGGAGAAATATGAATGATTTAGTCTGAAAGCTGTGTAAGGAAGGTAGAGAAAATATTAGGCACCTGTTAATTGAATGTAAATGCTTGAAAGCAGGGTACAAATAATAAAGTTATGGAAAAATAAATATGAATAAAGTGATTATACGGAAAGTGGGTTATAGGTTTTTATGCTGGGTTTGGGAAAAGATAAGGGGGATTTAGATATAAAGGCCATAGAGTTGACAAAGATTATGTTGTGAAAATGGGATGAAGCAGATTATGGGAAAACATAGGGTGGGAATGGAAAGGGAAGGTAAAGTGGCTAATAGGTTTCTCTAGGCATAGTTGCTGAGAGATTCCTGACTTCATTTAAGGACAAGTCCCAGTGCATCACATCACATCACTCTGGGAAGGTTGAAATGATGTTTGTCTCTTGACGTGATTATAATCAACTGACATCAATATCATTTGTTATTATTGCTGAATAATATGTTTCTGCTGACCTGATTATGATAAATTGTTATATATATTTATATGCTTCCTATTGTTCAAGTTAATATGAAAAGGTAAAATAAACTAATAAGAAAGTATTAAAAGCATTAAGCCAGCATTCAGTAGATTATTGCCAGAATTATAGTGCTGAATAGAAATGCATCATTAAAAATATGCATATATAGTGAAGTTCAATATGTGAATCAGGCTCAGTATGTAAATTAGATGTTCCATTTTTTGATAATGGGACACAAAAATTTTTTCTATTAATGAGGATTTCTTATAATAGCCCAAACTATTTTATATTTTCTTTTCCTATCATTCCTCTTGACACATATTGTTATTACATTGGAGAAAGAAAAGGTGTGTCCTGTAGCTTCATGATAAAAAAAAAATTGATTTGTATTCAGAATTTAATTTTGCTTTTTTATATAAATATGTGTGCAGAGTGTCTCTCATTGATCTATTAGTGCAGGATTCACTGTAACTCACAGAGCTATGCATATTTTTAAAAGTGCATTTCTATTCAGAACTATGATTTTTGCAGTAATCTGCCAAAAGCTGGCTTAATGCTTTCAATACTTTCTTATTAGTTTATTTTACCTCCTCATATAAAGTTGAACTGTATCATTATGATCGCCATTTATTATGCTTGCACATAATTGTTATTAACACAGGCAAAACTCTCCATACAGTAGTGCCACTCAGTGCCAGCCAGAATAAGCCTTCTGTCATCCATTGATTACTCTGGCTGAGAGATTCCTGACTCCATTTAAGGAAAAGCCATAGTACATCACATCACATCCTATGTTAATAACTTGAACTGTACAAGTTTGGTATAAAAAGTGTATATATTATTGAGATTTAAATAATATATTTAGTAAACAAAACAAGAAGAAAGACAATCATTCTATAAAAAAAAATACAGACTCGTTTTATGAAGTATTGTTACAGGATGCATTTTAAACTCGGTAAAAGTAAGAAGTATAACGATAGATAAATTGTTACATCTACCTCAAATTTTCTTAACTTGAATTTCTTAGTTATGAACTGTGTATATGGATATTAAAATTAAAAATTACAATATAAATGATTTGATGATCTCTGACATAATACTGAAAGTTAAGCTAGGATATTAGTTCTATTATTGGTTTGCTAATCAAAATTTGAAAACCCATTTTTTGGTGTTATCTAACATATATTAATCCAAAAAAAATAAAAATGCGGAAGATGGAAGGTTTCTGTCTCATGACACTTTGAAGGTGCCAAGTGCATCCATGAATCTTGGATAAAATCTTGATAGCATTCACCTATGTACAATGTGGTAAACTGCCTTCTAAGTAGAGGTACAATCTTACACTCTGCTAGAAAAATTTATTGATCGTTATATAGTTTAACATCTAATATTAAAATGAAGTAAATTTTAATATTTTGTAAGTGCTAATAAGATTTCTAAAAGAAATGAGTGTAAAGTGAATGAATTTAATATATTCATGATCTCACTCTAAGACATTTGAAATTGGGTTATATAAGTGCATATAGGTTCAAAAATAAAATGATCATTCGTATTTTCTTAAAGGCTTTATTTTCTGACTGGAATGAGAATATCCTCACATTTAACATTACTGATTTAATATTATGGTATGGCACAAGTGAGGAGGGATTATTATCTTCTAGGTGCTAGTAAAATTCATTGATCATTGAATATATTATTATATTCCCATAGACCTATCAAAATCATATCCATATTTGCAGTACATCTACAAGATGATCAACGTGTGGAAAATAGAAGAATGTTACGCAAGAGAAGTTGGCAAATTGAATCTATAAGTTAAAAAAAAAGAGAGAATGGTTCTAAGGGCTGCGATGAATCAAATCATGTTTGAAAAACAAGAATGAAAGAAGGCATTGATTTCAAATGTTGGTTAGCTGAGAAGGAAGCATCCTGTCATAGTATCAGAATATAGTCTTTTGCAATAATAAATTGAAACCCAATCCTACCTACTATATGACTGAAAGTTCATGTTGCAATTGCAATTATATATATTGAACTATTTCCCTCATCTAATATCAAATGTTAAATATTTATAGAAAAATTCAAATTTAATTTAAAGGCTTCAAATACATTCAACTGTTAGTAATAGTACACAGATTAATATATAATGCAACATTTAAGTAGTATTACTCTTCTCTTTTTCAGATATTGTCATTCTGATTAATAACTATACTAATAAGTAATTTTAAACTGGGACCTTTAGATTCATTACTATTGGATTTAAGTCAATGATGGTAGCCTAGTTGGTTAGAACATTGCCTTAAGTTCAATATTCATGAATCTAAAGGCCCCATATTTTATTCTATTGCTAATCCTGTTACTGGTCAGGCCAGTAACACCTGAAGAAGAGAGGAGAATAATAGCACTCAAAACATTGTATTATATACTAATGTGTATGATATTAATTACAATTGAGTGTATTTGAAAACTTTAAATGAAGTTTATTAGACGCTGTAAAGAGTCCACCACATAATTATAACAATCCTACCCCATGCTACTTATAAGTAATATTGAATCATAATCTACATTAATTTCATTGTTTATCTAAGATTGGATGAAAAATAGTTTTTTGGAATAAATTTCCTTGAAAAGCTGGCTGACAATATTTTACGGGCAGCTTTTTTTATCATTAGTATGTTCTATTGGTGAATACTGGGTCCCTCTTTGGAGAAAAAGTGCTCACACTAAATTTCTGTATACTCAGTTATGTTAAGTTTACTCTTTTGAAGAGATTTCCTATTATTTCAGGTACCAATCTAGTCAGCTATCTACATTGAATTTTCTCTTTGTTTCTCTAAAACACAATGTTGCTTTAACATCATGAAAAAATACAAGGAAAACTAGGAACCACAAATGCAATCAAAGCTCTCAAAATGTACTACACTCTTCACATTCATCAGCACATGAAGTTCTAGAGGAGGAGAAAGATCTGTCTATTGAAGTTGAGATGGGAACTTCACAAACAATAGAACAAGATATTGCTGCTGAATTCACAGAAGCTTACAAGGAGGTGTGTAACACCCTTCAACAAACATCATCACTCATGCTAAACCAGCTTTCCAAAATCACTGTTGGAACATCAGGGTTGGAAACACAGCAATCACAACACATAACAAATAAACAACAGGAGTCTAAACAAACACACTCCATGCATACAACACAAATGGAATTCAAATTCCAAACAATAAAAGGAAAACTCAAGACTCTTCTGGATCGCAGTCAGACAAATTAAATAATTTAACCGCTGAATCAGATTACAGATCAATTTACTCCCAACATACCACAAACAAAGCATCCATTCAGAGAAGAAAAAAATAGAAAAGATCCAAACCAATTGAAACTCAAATCATCCATGAACAAAGCACACCAGAGGATACATTATTCACAAAATGCCAATATCAAAATACCACTACCTCAAATCAAAGCAATACAACCAGTGCACCAGACCAAACACAGTCAAATACAATATCTCCAGACTCTGATAGCTTTCCTCAAGAAACTCAAGATCCAAATGAACAACCTATCCTAAAGGATAAGCTTCTTACGGATGAATAACCTCAACTCATATCACATCATTTAGCACTCAAATATGAAACTAAAAATAGAGGGAATTAATGTAAGGGGGCTCAACTCCCTTGAGCATGTCCATGCAATAAGAAGATGGCTTGAAAAAACAAACCTCCACATAGTATGTCTATCTGAGACAAAATTACACTTACAATATGATTACCGAATTCAACAAATCATGCAACAATATGGCCTGTTTCGATATCTGCCCTCAAGTACGGCCTCATCTGGAGTTGCTATATTAATCAATAAAAAATTTTCTTATCAAAAACTTAGAATTCTGTACCTCAGTAAAGAGCTATTAATAATCAATATACACATTGCCAATAACACAATTAACATCATCTATCTCTACCTCAGGAAAGATAATGACTTAATTCACTCAGTAATAACCAAAATCAATTCTATACTTTCATCTGATGCCTCACCTATCATTTTCTTTGGTGATTTTAATATGCCATATCACCAATTTACAATGAAACACCTTTGTGGGGAGGGTTGCTTTCCACCTGACTCTTTCTCCTTCTACACAAAACATAAAAAATCCCTGATAGATCTGCTCTACTACTCATCTGAACTCCACTTTAATCTAAATGCAAAACTTCAACTAGTACCTTTATCTGACCACCTGGCCATGTTAATCTCACTACACCTAGACTCCTCTACCATAACACAATCAAACCATAATAGCACCATAAGACTCTTAAATAAAGTAGCAACTCCAGAATGGATTTTCTCTGAGGCTTACATCCTTTTTAATAAAATCAAAATTCTCACACTTCCATCTCTTCAAGCATGGTCAACATTTGTAGGAATATTGAGTTCACTCATCGACCACCATACTAAGAAGACTAAAGGTCCTAATCAGCTATTAAAATAATTGGACACCATCAATCATAGGTTGAGTATGCTCTCCCTCACAGACACCAATATACAAGACATCTTGGATCTCAAAATCCAATACCACAACATTCAAAAGATACTTGCTCAATATATAGCCACAAAAAGATCCAAGATTTTGCTAGCAAACAAGCACGATTGGACTCGCAGTTATATCAGATGGGCACTGGGAGCAACGAGGCAGCCTACACCATGATGATCTCAGTAGATCAAAACTGTTACAGTGGTCCAGCAATGCTCTCCAAAATCCATAATCACTTTAAACAAAAACTACAAAATCATAATTTTAAAACAGGTAACACCTGGAAAGATACAGGCAACTCTTCCAACCACAACATTACAGAAAATCAAATACTCCAAAAGCTACTTGCATACCCAGAAAGCACACATCCCGGACTCCATGAATACCCAGATTTGTACTTCTCCACCTCAGCCACTTCACCATACCAATACTGAGGATGATGATTGACGTGCTTGCTGGTGACTTCCAAAATATTTCAGATTTGTATGCAGTGGCATTGGTTCCTTTTTTGAAAAAACAAGCAAACCCATCCTGTCTTACTAACCTATGTCCCATTTCAATGATACCTCTGCTTATAAAAACAATTGGATCCTTAGTCAAGGATCAAATACAAGACCAGCTTTACGCACACATATCAACATATCAATATGCATGCAAAGGCTCATCAACCATCGAAGCCATGCAATGCTTCCTCCTGATAATTGAACATTAGACAAAGCAGAAAGTCAAAGCCCCTAGTTATCCAATTAGACTTCTCCTCAGCATTCAACACAGCAATCCCTTCAATCCTCTTCCAAATACTGCAAGAGTACCAAGTGCCTCAAGTGTATATCAGAATAATTGCCAATTTGTTTTTAAATAGATCAATATTTACCTCTCTAGGTGAAAAATTGTCTACTGGGTTCAGACCACATCTTTCAATCCCCCAGGTCTCGCCTCTGGCTACACTCTGTTTCATAACATATATAAATCCAATGCTAAAGAATATTGAACACAACATGCCTGGTATATATGTGCCAGCATTAAAACAACAAATTAATCACATCTCATACATTGATGATGTCACTATCTTCCTTCCTGATAAATCACATCTGCAAACACTACTGAAAATCATCAATAAACATACAAAAAAATTAAACCTTCAAATCAACAACAGTAAATCACCAATATGGAAAATTAGATCTGGAACTATAATTCAATCAATATTCACATCAAAACCTCAACACTTCTTAGGTTTTCCTATAGCCAAACTAAATTCGCCATGACCAAAGAAATCCAAAACACAATCCTCAAAAAAACCAAGAAAATAGTGAAATCACTTTCTGGGATCTCACTGTCACTTCCAGGAAAAGCTACATTGCTCAATATAATAGTGTTCTCCAGACTAAACTATTATCTACCAATTATTAAACCCACCAAAACCTTTGAAAAGGCAATCAACTCACTATGTTCTAAATTACTAAGGAAAGGAAAAGTCATTGCCATAAGCATTGCAAAAACACAAATGCCGAAAGAACTTAACGGCCTTGGCCTTCACTCAGTTTCCACAATACACCTGCAAAAATCATTAACAGCACTGCGTGCCTTCTCCCTGAAATCTGCCCACCTGGATATAACACTAACTATTCCACCCACGGACACTCCACCACCTAAAAGCAGCATATGGATGACACAAATATGGAATCATGTCAACAACTGCATTAGCCTAACACAAAACACACTTGATAGCAAAAAGTCATATTGGGATGTCTACAAACTCCAAGATCAACACTCCTACTGCACTCCCAAGTGCTCTTGGCTTCAACAATAGAATCATGATTAAGAAAGCAAAATATTGGTTCTTAGAACCAAAATATATAGACTTTAGTATAAAATTAAATCTGGGCTCATTACCCACCAGCCATTTTCTAGTGTGGAAAAGGGGATTTACCAAAATTAACTCGCGATGTCACTTATGTGCTATGGAGGATGAAACGATCCAACACATCTTTCATAACTGTCCGATACTCAGCTCACTAAAAACATTTATCAATGATAAAGCCAAAAAACAAAATGCAGACTTGTTTTCGATTCAACATTCAATCAAGAACGGAAATTTCTCAAACATCAGACTCTCAATCTTTCTCTCCTTTGCAATCTGGTTAACCAGATGCAAACATGTAATCAGTAATATGACAACCAATATCCTGGATACCTTCAAAACATTGATTAAGAGAATCAGCATTAGAGACAGAATGCTAGCTCCAGACTGGCTGTATAAAGAAACATGGTCCAAAGTCATCCTAATAGAAGAAGAAGAATCATAGAACTTACTCCGTCACCTCAAGACTCCACTCTACAGCAATACAGAGTAAATTTTCTCAAGCTGTGTTAAAAATGTAGTTCATGTATAAACAAAGTCAATAAATTTTCTTTTTTTTTTAAAAAAAAAAAAATCAATCAATTGAAGATTCTTTGGATTTTGAAAAGTGATTTATTGTAATACTATGTATTTTATAAATTTAAGGTGGAATCTAAAATCTCATTACTATTGATAGTCCCTTTTTTGCCAACTTTTAATATAAGATGGGGGAGAAGTTGTAGAGATATAAAAAATATAGCCAATTCTAGGTTTACAAGCTTTCATTGGATTTCTATCACCGTAATACTACCAAACATTGATTTACAAAATTGATGCACAAATTTCAAACACAACCTCTTTTGGTTATAAACAATGAGGATTGCCAATTCCTTAACAAGCTTTGTGTTAAATGCTTAGCCAGAGAGAGCATTTAAAATATCTCTGTCAGGACCCCCCCCCCAAAAAAAAACCCCAACCATGGTTTCATGCTTTGGCACTCCTCAGAGAGGTGCCAGGGTAGGTTCAGACACCAGATCTAAAAATACCAACCCAAAGCCAGCATTTAACTAAAAGTTATCTATTGAGTGGAAAATCTGAAATTTTCAGACACCTACATGTCTTCAAACCCAGCTATCCAAGTCAAATAGCTATATGGGGCTGATATATCTTCAGCCATACCATATATTAGTAGTCTTAGCAATATAATATTGCATAAGACTTAAGGCAGAGACTTTGGGTTGGTATTTTTAGATCTAATGTCTGAACCTACCCTGGCACCTCTCTGAGGAGTGCCAAAGCATGAAACCATAGTCAGGGGTTTGGGGGGTTCCTGACAGAGATATTTTAAATGCTCTCTCTGGCTGAACATTTAACACAAAACTTGTTGAGAAATTGGCAATCCTCATTGTTTATAACTTACAATCGTAAGAGAATAGGGGCATGTGATCTATGACTTTTATTTTGACTATTTATAGTCTCTGCCTTAAGTCTTATGCAATATTATATTGCTAACACTACTAATATATGGTATGGCTGAAGATCTAACACTACTAATATATGGTATGGCTGAAGATCTATCAGCCTAATATAGCTACTTGAGTTAGATAGCTGGGTTTGAAGACATGTAGGTATCTGAAAATTTCAGATTTTCCACTCAATAGATAACTTTGTTGGTATTTTTAGATTTAGTGTCTGAACCTATCCTAGCACCTCTCTGAGGAGTGCCAAAGCATGAAACCTGGTCGGGGGTTTGGGGGGATTCCTGACAAATATTTTAAATGCTCTCTCTGGCTAAGCATTTAACACAAAGCTTGTTAGGAATTGGCAATCCTCATTGTTTATAACTTACAAGCTTAAGAGAATAGGGTCATGTGATCTATGACTCTTATTTTGACTATTTATAACCTCTTTTGGTATTTGTAATTGATAGATTTGTTTGGAAATTTTTATTCTTACTGTTAGCTTTTAAATTTTTTAAATTTTTTTTTTTGAAAGGAAGGAAAGAGGAAGGAAATATGTCAGTTGTAAAAGTATTGTTGACTTTGAAAGTATTGTTGACTTTGATAAAAACAATAATTGATAGTTCCAGTCAATACAAATTACAAGTTAAACCAATAACCCAAATTAAAATGAACTGGCTGGTTTTGAAGTAACAATAAATTAATAAAAAAAGCATAACATAAAACCTCTTACTCATTTATTTGGATTCCAGCCATCTGCTCAATAGTTGTTTACTTTTTGGCTTCACAAAAATTCAAAAATAAAAGGCATCGTTTTGTTTTGAAATAATTTATTGGCAGCATGCATAGATCATGCAAAATCACTCTAAACTCTCTTATCTTTCCTTTCTTTATCACAGATGTGCCGAGGTCTCTAAATGAAGAATGTAAGGATGTTTGTTTTTTTAAATTAAAATAAACAATATAAATGAAGACCTCCCAATCTAGTGTTTCCAGTTGATTTTCAAGTAAAAACATTTTAACAATGTGATCAATGGTGAAGACAACATTTATTTTTAAATTAATTTTCACCAAGTTAAAGAAAAAAAACATATTTATTGTAACATACAGCAGCAAGAAATTGTTGTTTCATTTTCACCTTTTAGTTTCTGTTGTATTGCTTGAACTCTTTATGAACCTAGATTTTAGGTAAATAAAGTATCTTAAAATTTATTAATTAATTATTCCAGAATTATTTGGTAACATAGATACCGTGTTTTAAAGAAACAAAAAGAAAATTATCAACCACAGCAATTTTACCTCATATCAATATCCTCAAGCCAATACACTCCTTATTACCCAAACAAAAATCTTTCACAGACCTGGAATAACTATTCTTTGTGGTGACTCCAACTGCTCTTATAAAGAATTACCATCCATATTACAAACTAAACTTAATCAACTCAACTTGCTATCACTTTCATCATTGTACCCTCATGGAGACTTGGACACTTAATAGAAGAGTAATACAGAGACTTCAGATGACTCAAAGGAGTATGGAAAGATGTATGTTGGGAGTAACAAGAAGAGATCGAAAACACAATGTATGGGTAAGACAACAAACAGGTGTTACTGACCTTATTGAAAAAATTAAAAGATTGAAATGGAGTTGGGCTGGACATATTGCTAGAAGAGATGATAATAGATGGACAATTGAAATCTTAAACTGGATTCCAAGAGAAGACCCAGGAAGAGACCACATGTGAGATGGATGGATGAAATAAGAAAATGTGCAGGGGTATTGTGGAGAAGAGAGGCTGGAGATCGGAGAAGATGGATTAAACTTGGAGAGACCTTCATCCTGCAGTGGATTGATAATGGATGATGATGATGAAGGTTCGTCTCTCATTGATCTCTTTTTTGTATCTCCAGCTGATTTTAAAACTTTTCATACCATGCTTGTGTGATTCTCAAATTATATAAATATCAAAATATCACACCAATAATTAAAGAGAGAGTGGAATATAAATAGTCAAGTAGATCAATACCTTCTTGTGCATATTTCTCCATCAGATAACTTAAGAAAAGTTGCCTTACAGAGAAGATTTGTAGAGGTCGCTACTGTCACATCATCTTGCTTTTAAGTAAATTCCAATGAATTTGACAACAACCCAAAATATAGTTATGTCTTCTAACACTCATCCCAAACTAAATAATTATGGCATAAAAACAGATATCTTATGAGCTTCCATCAAGTTTACTTGTTAAATCCACTAATAAAGTCATATAAATTTGATATTCATAGAAATTATTGCAGTCTTACCATCCATTGTCATTATGCTCATCTAATTTATAAATTTAGCAACCATTGAAATATGTCAGTGTTGGCCAACACAAACCATGAATCACAAAATTACTGACTATCAAACAAGGCAAAACTCTCCATACAATAGTGCCACCCTGCACCAACCAGAGTAATCCATGGATGCCAGAAGGCTTGTGCATAAAATCCCTATCTAGTGCCTACTCATCCAATATCCCCAGACTAGTTTCTGGCTTGTGGCCTTCATCAGGGTGAAGCCTTGGACTGAGAGTACTGCACCTAGATCTTAGGATCTAATGCAACCCTCCAGCCACTCCCTTTTATCTCTACTTAACTACAAAACTATGAGAATAAAATTGAAAACACAATATTTTTAATCTAAGCTCAATAGCTTATATAGTCATATTGGTCTGAACTCAGTTCAGCACCCATACATTTTGGTGTCTTTGGCTCTTTAACAACCATAGCCACCACTATTCTATTAGGCAGGATTGGTGTTAGTATAAGAGATGGTGATCATGTGATGTTTACTAACTATCAGTTCTATAGCTACATTGGCAAAATTTAAGAACTAAAAAAACCACTGGTAATTTTTTAATTTTTTGATTAGAATCTCTTCAGATTCCTTTAAGATATTTTTTAAAAGTTAAGCTGTCTAATAAAAAAAATCCAAATGTTTAATAAAAAATATTAGCAAATTAATTCTTTTTCTGGGAAGATACAATATAGCAATGTATAAATTATTTTTACCACAATATAATAGCAACTCAACATACATTAATCCTATAATGTTGAGTGAAATTTGGTGTTAAAGCAAGGACAGTTGGTATCCCAAATGTCTATCAATCAGCTTATTTCAATATAGCTTTACATTAGCAAAACAGAATTAGAAATTCGTTTAATTAATAAATTACAATTGTATTCTATGAAGGGATTTATCAATTTTTTCAGGCAGTATGCCAGATATATGGAATGGATTATATGTGATTATTGGTGTTAGCATTACTCTAGATTTATTATCTAAAATGTAAATATATTAACATATTTTTACATATTTTAATATTAGATTTTTGATCAAGGCTTATTAATAAAATAAATTTATCATTGTATAACCATAAAGGAATAAGCTAATTGATAAAAAATATCTGCATTGCCAATTAGCACTTTAACATGAGTGTTTGTTACTGTGTCAATTATTTGCAGTGTTCCAAGACAGCTAATAAAAGTGATTATTCCTAAAATGCATGTATCCTGCCTAATGATGTGTCAATTTTTCATGTAATGTAATCAATTTAGTAAATATATCATGCATATATATTATAACAGATAAAAATGTATAATAAATATAAATAATTAGAAAGAAATGGTCAACTTAATCCAATGTATATATCACTATTCTAATAATGATAATTATGTAATCTAACACTAAAGGTTAATTAAATGTAATTATTTCAAAAGTATTTTTAATATCCTTTTTTGGATGCAATTTATAATTAAGCTTCGATTACCAAGCCTTTTAAATAGAAAGTCAATGTTTGGAAATCTTAATACTGTTGATTATTATCACTTTAAATTACTACCACTATCTCTTCATCCCCCCCCCCCCCCAAGTGAATCACATGGTTTATTAAGGTTAGTGGATATTAATAGTATATATTTGGAATGATTTTGAAAAGTTAACACAAACTAAATTGTTTAATGAAAAATAAGCTTGCAATTTGCTGAAGAGTTGGAGGGTGGAGTAGATTGAAACCGGATCATTAAAGCTTAAGGAATTGCTATCTTAATATAAACTGGGCCCTGATTATATGTGTGTGGGAGATGATAATCTGGACCAACTAATGAAGGCTGGTTCAGCATGAAATAGGTATATTGGAGATCCTTCGTATTTTTCACGTGTGTGTGGTCATGCGTATCAGATGGATGAGATAGATTAGATAGCTGAAGGAAGTTTGAAAGTCTGTGTTCAAATTCTCTGTAATTACATTTACACTCCAAGTATATAAATTATATCTGTATTCAAATATTATAATAAATCAATAAAATATAAAATTGTTGTTGATACTTTTGCAATTATTATGAGATAAATACAATACAAAATATTGAAAATAAGAAAAAAAGTAAACATTAAACTTAAGGCCTTGTGGTTAACTACAAAGATAAGATCTTACCAAATGCCTTAAATTTTTAAAGTAGAGTTTCTACAGATATCATATGTTTACTACATATATATATATGTGTGTGTGAACAAGACTTTAGAAATCCATTCCTTTTGATGACTGTTCTTTTTGGATATTGGTGATGATAGATAGTGAACAGTGTAGGTCTTATGTCAGAGCTTACTTCTTTCCTTAAGCATTGTTTTCTCCTTTAATGCAGGCAACAGTTGTATTCTATGCAAGTTCTATAGATATTACTGCATACTTCAGGTCTTTTCACTGGCATGGTTTAGTTTCATAGCCAGCCATATTAAATAGTCTTCTACTAGCTATTGTTGCCATACTTGCTGTTGATAGAGTATTGAAAAATATATTAAGACAGTCAGAAACACCCAACTAAACAAACTATTTTGAGGGGAAACTGTTGTAACCAGTGATTTCTCCTATTATCATAGAATAAATGTGCACTGCTTTTTTCTTGAGCCCAGATTTTAACTAGAAATCAAGTCTGTACTTATTTATATCAGGATATCTATCAAAAATGTATTCATCAAGACCTAATTAAAAGATTTAACATCTATTTATTTACAAAAACATGTTTTTTCATAAATATTTTTTTCATTCCTTAAATTATTTTATAAATGATTATATACTACTACTGCTACTGCTGCTACCACCACCACGACCACTACTATTACTACTACTACTGCTGCTGCTATTACTACTACTACTACTACTACTACTACTACTACTACTACTACTACTACTACTACTACTAATAATAATAATAATAATAATAATAATAGTAATAATAATAATAATAATAATAACAACAACAATAACAACAACAATATTGCAATTCAAATAATTCTTATATATTTTTCAGCAAAAACTTATTATTATTATTATTATTACAGTTTCAACTGTACCATGCAGTCTTCATCAGTTCTACAAAATTCAATTACACATAACAATATCACCATTACATAATACATTTTATATTTTATGCATATTTATCAATTCTCAAAATTATTAATTTTCTATTAACTTCTTAAAATTCTTTAATACATTTCTTATATACAATTATTTTTCTAATTTTTAAAGTAACTGTATATAAGAAATATAATGTATTAAAGAATTTTAAGAAGTTAAAAAAATTAATAATTTTGAGAATTGACAAATTTGTACAAAATATGAAATGTATTATGTAATGATTATATTGTTATGTGTATTTGAATTTTGTAGATCTGATGAAAACTGCATGGAACAGTCGAAACTGTAATAATAATGATAAAAAGTTTTTGTTGAAATAAATGTAAGAAAAACTATTTGAATTGCAATATTGTATATGAAGATAGAAGAAATAAAGGAAAGGAAGAAGAAAAGTGTTTAGAAGGATTATATATAGATAATAATAATAGTTTTTAATAACATATTTAGGTTTGTCATTCAATTTATTATAAGAAAGGGCAAATTATTTCTTTAAACTCTCATCCAACTGGCAAATCTGAAAGGGTCACAAAATACTATACTCTTCTTAAATTATGTAAATCAAATTTATCCTACATGTCAAAACTATTTTTTCTCTCTTGCCTTACATAGTATAATTTATCATTTCATTGACTATAATTTTACAAACTATATTTCATTAACAACATAGACTATAATTTTATAAACTATATTTCATTAACAACATATATGTTAGTATTATAAAATCTATATATATATATTAAGCATTTAGTGATACGATTAACTCGGTAGATCTATTTTCCTTTAGTTTCCTAAAATGGTCTAATTTAGTCACATCTATATACTAAATATCCATGCACACACACATATGGCAATATATAAATTTATTATGTAAGTTTGCAATGTAATTAATTCGAGATGCAATCCAATTTTTTTGTAACAATATATCATCATCATTATCAACTATTATCAATCCACTGCAAGATAAAGGTTTCTCCAAGTTTAATCCATCTTCTTCAATCTTTAGCTTCTCTTCTCCACATCACCCCTGCACACTTTCTTATTTCACCCATCCATCTCACATGTGGTCTCTTTCTGTGTCTTTTACAATCTCTTGGAATCCAGTTTAAAATTTCAATTGTCCATCTATTATCATCTCTTCTAGCAATATGTCCAGCCCAACTCCACTTCAATCTTTTAATTTTTTCAATGAGGTCAGTAACACCTGTTTGTTCTCTTACCCATACATTGCGTTTTCGATCTCTTCTTGTTACTCCCAACATACATCTCTCCATACTTCTTTGAGTGGTCTGAAGTCTCTGTATTGCTCTTCTATTGAGTGTCCAAGTCTCAGATCCATAAGTAAGAACTGGTAAAACACATTTGTTAAAAACTTTCCTTTTCAAACACATAGGCATATTTCCTTTTAGTATCAAGTTATTTCTACCAAAAGCACTCCAACCAAGTTTAATTCTATGATTAACTTCCTCCATTATGTTTCCATCTGTATTAATAATCTGAGCAAGGTATTTGTAACTGTTAACGTCTTCTAATTCATCATAATCAATCTTTATTTTCATATTTTGAGCAAATCGATTAAACATTACTTTAGTCTTTTTAACATTTATCTTTAGTCCTACTTTCCTACTTTCATCTGATAACTCCTGCAACATTTCCTGCAGCTCTGAAGCATTATTTGCAAAAACAACTACATCATCTGCGAAATCTAAATGACTTAAATAATCTCCATTTACTTTCACTCCTTTAGTTTCCCATTTTAATCCACAAAATACTTCTTGCAGCACTGCTGTAAAAAGTTTTGGAGATATGGAGTCACCTTGTCTTACACCTTTCTCAATGTTGACTTTCCCAGTATCATTATGTAATCTAATTGTTGCTGTTGCATTTTTATAAATATTCTTTAAAATATGACAATATCCTGGATCTATACCTTGATGATCCAATGCTTTAATCACTGAAAAAATGTTTATAGAATCAAATGCCTTTTCATAATCTACAAATCCAAAACATAATGACAATTCATATTCATTTGTCCTTTCTATGACTTCCCTCAATACCTGGATATGATCTACTATACTAAAACCACTTTTAAATCCAGCTTGTTCTCTTGGTTGGTGAAAATCCAAGGTTCTCTGTAGACGAGTTGTAATTATCTTGGTAAAATTTTTATATAAAACTGATAAAAGGCTGATAGGTCTGTAATTTCTAATATCTTCTTTATCACCTTTTTTAAATATTAATATTATTACTGCATTCTTCCAATCATCCGGTACATCTTTATCATTTAGACATTTAGTATATAACTTTGCTAAAAAAAATTCTGTTTCTTCACCTGCTTCTTTTAATATATCAATTATAATTCCATCATTACCTGGAGCCTTTCCTTTCTTCATACATTTAATTGCATTTCTCACTTCTTCATTTAAAATTCTGGGCAATTCGGAAGATGTAATAGATATAGGAGGTACTTGTTCTTTATTACTATATAATTCTTGATAAAAATTTTCTATCAATTTCATGATGTCATCTCTTTTTTTAGTAATAATTCCATCTTTTTTTCTTATTGCAGATATAAATTTCCTACCAATACCAAAATGTTGTTTTACATTCTTAAGACTTTTATTTTCTTCTACAGCTTTTCTTGCTAGTTCACAGTTATACTTTCTTATATCATTTTCAACTCTTTTCCGCACCATTTTACAAAATTCGAGATATTCAATTCTTTTTAATGCATCATTTTTGTATATCTTCATATTTCTTCTTTTCTTCATAATTCCCTAGTCTCAGTAGAAATTTTATTGGTCAATTGCTGCTTTTTTCTACCAGCTATCTTTCTTGCAGTTTTTAAAAGTGTATCAGTTATTTTCATATTAATTTCATTCAAATCTGAATCATGTTCAAAATCTACTAATACTTGAGACCGATTTGTAAGTTCTAATTTAAATTCATTAGAATGTTTCTGAAGATTAGAAATATCAACTGTAAATATTGTTTTTCTTAACAATTTTTGTCTTTCTAGTTTTACATTAACACGTATCTTGCATCTTACTAATCGATGATCACTTCCTGTGTTAAATCTATTAAGAACATTACAATCTTGAAATATGTATTTCCTGTTAGTCAAAATATAATCCAATTCTGCTGTACCTTCATTTGGATGCTTCCATGTCCATTTTCTTTTAGCATTTTTCTCAAAAAAAGAATTCATAATATAAAGTTTTTCTTTTTCTGCAAACTCCACAAGTCTATGTCCTCTCTCATTTCTATTACCATAACCAAAATTACCTACAGCACTTTCATCTTTCATTTGTTTACCAATTCTAGCATTAAAGTCTCCCATAACAATTTTAAAATGTTGTTTACTCTGATCAAAAGCCTTTTGTACATCCATATAAAAATCTTCTACTACTTCATCACTATGAGAACTTGTTGGGGCATAAACCTGAATTATCTGCATTTGGTATCTGCTATTAAGTTGTATAACTAATGTTGCCACTCTGTCTGATACACCATCAATCTCCACAATATTGTTCTTCCACTTTTTATTTATAATGAATCCTACTCCACTTGTATTTCCAATATTTGTGCCTTTATAATAGAATATATGTCCACTTTTTAAATCAATTGTCTCTTCACCTTTTCTTCTAACTTCACAAAGTCCAATAATATCCCATTTAATATAAGAGAGTTCTTCTAATTCTTGCAATCTTCCTTCACTTGAAAATGATCTGCAGTTGTAAGTACCTAAATAAAAAGTTGTCATCAAATGGCAGCCTAGGTCCGCAATCAGGGGATTCTTAGCACCCTCTGCCTTCGGCCACCAACCGCTGCCTTGGTTGGTGACTTTACAGCCTCCTGAGAATAAGGGCATGCTTTATTTTTGTCTGTCATAATTGTATATATATATATTGGAAAAATATTTATCATTTACACAAACATTCATTCTGCCTTATCAGGCATTGAGAAGACAGACCATGGTGTTTCTTGATCTTAAACTCAGAGGTAAAAAGCCAATAAACTCACCACGCTGGATAATGCGTGTTGGTGAGCAGCCCATCCATGTTCGTATACTATATGAATAAATACATAGTAATAACAGCTGCAACGACAAGAACGTATGGAGTGGACATTAGGAATTTGCCCTGCTCGGTTCCTTTAAGACCTCTAAGAGGAATCAAAGGGTCTCCTTTCAGTTAATAGCAAACTCCCTTCTGCAATATATATATAATCTGATATCTGTATAAATAAAATGATAACTTAAAAAATTCAAAATTTAATTTACGTGATTTGTGTTAAAAAAATATATGTGTACATTTTTTATATGACAATAAAAAGATAGTTCATAGACTAAAGTACCTTTCTAAGATATACTAGCAAACGTACACATTTTTTGGAGTATACATATAGAAAATATATTTTAAAAGATTAAACTGTATTAAAAACAATGAACATCAACAAAATAATTTGTTATTTTAAGTAATTCTTAATTTCCAGGATTGCATTACTTTTTGTAGAAAAAAGTTAATCTTTAACTGAAAAACCAATGAGATAAATGTTAAAATAAATTTTATTTACTTACGTGCAAGGTAGAAAACTCTTGAGCTTAAAAACAAATTTGTAATGAAAGATTTAAAGTGATTACACACTGTGAAAACAAATTTCAAAGAAATCAGAAAAGCATTAAGAGAAGAATGTAATGCAGAGAAGATTAGAGAGTACATGGAGGGAAAAGAAAATGTTTGACTGCTTCTGCTAGGTATTAGCAGTAAACAGATCTTAGTTTTATTAAGTTAATTAAAGTCGTATATTTGATGTCGGAATTCATTTAATACGAAAGAATTACGAAATAGTATTTACAAACTATATACACGCATATGTATCTATAAAATCAGAAGATTCTTAATAAACTCATTTAAAGAGTAAATCACAAACTCGCAGCTTAAATAAAAAAAACAAAAGCGGATATCTATTTTAGTGCCATCTACTGTAAGCTTATGTCATCAGCGATTATCAGACACATGTAAAATTCCTATCCATATATTTAAATCCCTATCATTGAAATTTAAAGCAGAAAGAACTGCAGACATGCGTCCAGCAAGACATGCGTCCAGCAATAATCATTAACTTCATTTTTTTTGTCAACCTTAATACTTAATTCAAACCAGGTTAAAGATTTGAACCCACACCAACCTGCTTGAATGACTATGAAGAACTCAATTGAGTTCTACACTATATATTTTAGTAATTTTAGTTTTTTAAAACTTTTCGGCTGATTTGTCTTTCAAGTTTTTAGTTTGACAGGTAAAATAGAGTTGAAAGTACTTTCTGGATAGATAAATGCATTCCTTTCAACCTTGAACCTTATACATCATTGATAAAGGCAAATGTCTGAAACTTTCTAAGGATGGGAATTTAAATACTAAGAATAGATAGGTATTTTATATTCATTTGATAATTACTGATTACTAAAACTTATGCTAGATGACAGTAAAGTGGTGAAATGCTATTGCCTTATCCACATATTTACTGTTAAATGCAAAGATTTTACTTTCAGGTAACTGGATTAAAAGCAATTTAATTAATCATCCATTTTTATTTGGACAATGGGTTTGTGTATAATCTTGGCTAGAAAGTAAAACAAGGGTGTAAGATTACTCAAATTCTTATCAGCCAATAACAGCAAGCCTGGTGAGTCATCATCATAATTATTTTTAATCATTATTGATTCACTGCAAGATGAAAGTCTCTCCAATTTGAATTCACAGTTTGTGCATAAAATCCTTAGTCACTATATGGGTATTTAATGCACAAATCGTCTAGCATCCATTGATTACTATGGCTTACACTAGGTGGCATTACTTTACAGTGAACTTGCTACTGTTTTAAACAGTTTATAAAGCTGTTTTTATTGTTCAGAAAATAGTCACCTCACTTGATACCAACTATTGAATTGACCATGAAAGAGATCAGAAGCATTGGTACAAATCACTATATAAAAATTTAATCACCAACCATAACTATGGTATTATGGCTTTGTCATAGACAAATGTAAATGTTTTTAAGATGCGAATACCCATACTCAATTATGATAATTCATGTCTGGAAAAAAACAACTGCAAGATGTTTGTCAAAACATATCAAATTTCAAAATTTGAAACTCATTAGTTAATGTTCATAATAAAAAAAAATCACGACTCAATAAAGATACAACTGAAACAAATTGAGGAAGATTTTCACAAGTTATGGATGGAAATGAAAAAATAGTGGAAGATTACATTATATAATATCAATTCAACATCAAGTCAAAAATTCTTTAATGATATAATCTCTTTTTATATCCTTAAATCTTGTGGAGCATTTGTGGGGTAGGGAGGTAGGGTAGGATTAATCAGACGTAGTATAAACTATTAAATCAAAAATGTTTGAGTTCTTTTGTGATGATAGATTTTTAATTTTTATCCTTTTAGACTGTTTTATCCTTTAAACTTGC